>JAGYYJ010000623.1:0-127105 GCA_019671005.1 Hibiscus mutabilis
TTAATCCTCATTTTATTTGTTTTTGAATTGTAGGAAAAGAGTTCAAGATAAAGAGGAATTTGATTCAAGAAGGAAACTTCCTAAATAAGGAAATTAATGGGCTAAATCTAAGGCTTATATTAAGCCTCTAACTTACCCTAAATAAACCCCACATAGCCAAACAACACCCTTCCCCAAATACCCTAGCCGTCCCCTACCCCTAAATCAAAACACTTGTTTTCTTTCTTTCCAATTAATCCCACCCACCATATTTACTACCTATCTTTTCTATTTAACCCATCACCCTTAACTTCCAAGAAGCCTATTCCTACTTTTCATCTTGCAACTCTTTAGTTTCTTTTGCTTTCTTTTCTTTGTTTCTACCAAACTCACAACCAAGATCACCTATGGCATCCAAAATCGAATTTTTGGTTCATCCAAGTTCCTCCAAAGAACCAAGATACAAGAAGTTTGCTATAAAGGTGGTTCAAGAAAGATTTCACTCCAAGTTTGAAAGCCGAAAGATTTACGAAGAACAAGGCTTTGAATACTCCAACTCCCATCAAGATTTCGGCCGAAAACATCAACACCTTTTATGGGATCTACATTGAGAATGACGAGCATTAAACCTTTGTTGATCAACTTACGCCCAAGCAACTCGACAAGGTGCTTCAAGAACTCACTCTACCGGGAACTCATTCGAACGAAGGTAAATACAAGGGCACAGTAAATTGCCTTCAGCTTAAACCCGAAGCAAAATTATGGAATAAGTTTGTTAAAACTTCTTTAATGCCCACTACATACAATACTACCGTTGATACACCTTATCTTTTGCTCATACATTCTATCTTGCATAATCACGTCATTAACATTGGAAAAATTATTTGTGATGAGATTTTTGTATGTAGCACAAAAGACAAGGGTTCTCTTTTCTTCCCTTGCTTAATTTCCAATCTTTGCAAGGAGATGCTTGTCCCAAATGAGTCCACTGATGAAAAGGCCCTACCAAAGTCTGGTTGGAATCGAGCACAAATCTGAAAGCTAATGGGAGAGACACCGGCAAAATCACCAATGCCTTCAATTGTCGTGGCAACTCCTGCCGCCTCGGCAACCCCTAATGCCCAAGCAACTGATGCCCGGGCAACTCGGCCAGCAACCCTAGGACAACTTGAAGCACTCTTAGAACCATTGGTGAACCGCCTTAGGCAAATTGAAGACCGGAAACTAATGTTCATATGGTACATGAAGGATCACAACAATGTTATCACCCAAGTCATCCTGGAAAGTACCCGGACAGCCGCGTGCCGTTCCCCATCTTTCCTGCCGAAATCCTTCCCACGGCAACCAACACTGAAGATGTTGCGACAACCAAAGCTAAAGACGCCCCGGCAACCACTGCAAAAGCCAAAGGTAAAGCACCTATGCTCAAATCAACTCGTACTGAATCATTGTCCAATTTTTCAGATTCGGACGGGTCCTCCATTGCACCAACAAAGACCACACCAATCAAATCCTCCAAGCGCAAGCGAAAAGCCAATGGCATTGATGAAGAGGACGATGAGGACAACCCCGTACGAGGATCGATTCCACCATCGGCAACAAGGAAGCAACCACCGCGTTCAAGCAAAAGAATCAAGACACTGACCAAAAGGAAACTAATCATCCACGCCGACGAACTCTCAGAGTAAGTCTTCGTTTGCATTTTACTTTTCTTTATTTTTATTTTTATTTTTCTTTATTACATGCATTGAGGACAATGCCTCACTCGATTTTGGGGGGATTGTTATTAGTTAGTTACCACGTTTAGTTGCATTCATCTTAAGTATTGCATTTAGGATACATAAATTGCTTGCCATGCCTTTAGTTGGAACAAGAATTGCCTAGATTTGATGAATATCCGATGATGACTTTGCCAATGCACTTAATTGATAGAACTTTTTATTCTAGGATAAACATGAAAACACTTAGAATCGTACTATGATGCTAAACTTGATGAAACACCGTGTGGCTTGATTGATTTAAGGAATTCTAGAAAACTTAGGTTGATAGTTAAAAAATTGGGAGATTAGAATAAAAATTGGATGAATGCTAGAGGTGCCCGAAATTGGCTCTAGTATGTGCTAAAAAATTGATCCCTAGAGGTGCCCGAAATTGGCTTTACTATATGCTAAAAATTGATCGCTAGAGGTACCCGAAACTGGCTCTAGTTAAAACATGTTAAAAGAACCCAATAAAGTAATTTGAAAAACTCTTATTTGCATAGAATCCGAAAAATCAATTTGCACACAACTCCGCACACACTCACAAGCATTATAGTGTGATTCCAAGTAACTCCTAAGTTTTTCGAAAAATAAAAAGCCAATCATACTTTGTGCCACGATTCTGAGAATTGAAATCAAGTTCAAAGCTAAGTTTGTGAAAATTGAAGTCTTGGCGGGTAATTATTAGTTTGCATTGCTTGAGGACAAGCAATAGTTCGAGTTTGGGGGTGTGTTAAGTGTCTAAAAGTACTATTTTAGTCACCCTTTTTTATTCATATTATTGCTAGACCTAGGCTCATATTAGTTGCATTATTATCCATTCATGCATATTTACAATGTTTCCTTGGTGGACAAGCTTGATTTCATATTTTGCTTAATTTTGTGGAAAAAGATACTGCTTTGGTGTGTTTTTGTGTACGTGCAGAATCACTTGCCAAAGCAAGGCTGGAAGCAGTTGCCAGGGCAATGCATGAAGGAGATGCCGAGCTAGTTGCCAGGGCAATTTTCGATAAGGGATAAGATGACATGGTAGTCAAAATTGATGACTAGATAAACCCAAGATGACGTGGAGCAAAGTTAAATCCCAAAGGAGTTTGATTTCCATGAAAAGGTCAAAGAGAAATTAAATCCCAAAAAGATAGGAGAAGATCTAGAAGAAATTTAAATATAATAAAGAATTATATTCTTTTAAAGTATTTAATTCCAACTTAACTTCCTCCTCAAGAAGGATTTTGACCTAGCCATCTCCTATTTAAAAGAGACCAAGCAATCAAACTCAAGGGAGAGCAAGGAGAGATTTCGACAAGGGAGAAATTTCGACAAGAGCAAGGAGAGATTTCGACAAGGCTTCAACAATTCTTCATCTTTTTCTTTCTTGTTCAATTAGGTTTATGTTAGGAATTCTTTGTTTTGTGTTTCTTTGGAACCTAGCCATGAACTAAATCTAGTTGGCTAAGGTTATTGTGTTTTATGGTTGTGAGAAACAATTGAATTTTGTTTAGGTAATAAGAGTTTGCACTTTCAATTCAAGGTTTACTCATTCTTGGTTTTTCTTCTTGTTTGCGAGTGAATTGGGAGAGGATCTCGTAACTTCATCTATTTATCTAATATCGGGAGAGTTAGATTCAAGAAACGAATGACTATGGTCTTTATTCAATCTATTGATGGTGAAGATTAATCCGGCTTAGGAATAAGTTAAGGATTTCAACGGCTAAGAGAAGCGCAAGATTGGTTGTTGTTCACCCTTGATTCACGCAGGGATATATTATCAAGGAATGCACAAATAGCTAGAGTTTTGACTTAGGGATAAGAAGAAACCATTGAAGAATGCTCCACCAAACCTTGAAGTTGCTACCCAGCTACCCAAGTAGTTACCCAGGCAACCGTCAATTAGTTGCCAAGGCAACCCCGCTGCGCAAGTTGCCACGACAATTGAGTTGCCCTTGCACTCTTTTACCAAGACGATCCAATCGGCTATCACACATCAACTCACGATAACTTGGCCTATTCTCTCTCATTTGATTATATCTTCTTTTACTTATTTTCTTTCTAGTTTAGTTGTTAGTTAAACTCCTACAATCTTCTACTTGTGTTCTTTTACTTTTTACAGTGCAAGAGAGTAGATTCTTGAAGTGGCACCAATCCCTATAGAGACGATATCTTTTATACTATAACTTGCGACGTGTACACTTGCACAATTGCGGAGCACTTATTACGCGCAACAACCCACCTTGAGTTGTCCAAATCGCCGCAAAAGCCAATAAATACCCAGCACAAAAACTAAACCCATAAGTAATAAACGAAGCATCAAAACATTGTGTTCTGCTTCTTAAAGTAACAAGAATCCATCTTGTCTTACATAAATAACTACAGCTATGGGAACGCTAGTAGCATTATCGAGGCTCCCCAAGCGGCGCAAGTTAGTTCATTGTCTCGGCACAACCGACAATAGAAAAACTTCATCATAAAGAGAAGACGAGAAATTCCTAACAAGCCAAATTAAATCACAGTAATATCAGAAATTGCGAAAGCCAAGTTAGGTAACTTTCTATTGTGTAACTTCATCAACTCATAGAGCTAACAAGGCATAAAACAACATATTACAAGTCGTGTAGAAATTTAAAGGACAAATAGTTCCAGATTATTCAAATAATTCTAGTATTTCTTACGATTCAAATATCAACAAGAAATCTTTTTGGCCGAAGAAAATTAAGCAGGGCATTTCCCAAAAAAGCAATAAGAAGAGAAACATCCGAATAAACACATCATAAGGAAGTAGCAACCCCACTACCTAACGAATGCGCAACGGAGAAGTAAAAAATGAGAAATTTCATATTTTGTAAAAACAAAGTCAAATCATAGACTAGATTTTATAAAGATGTAAAAGAGGATGATGACACCATCTCCAAACAATTACCTTCAATCAAACAGCTACATTAGCAATAACAACCTTAAATTCCTTAACAGGATTTAGCATGATCATAAATATTCTCTAATATGAGAGTCGAATTGAATAAATTATCTCGCTTCATATAATAAACAGTCACTCTCAATTTTTCTGGAGCTATAACCTACCCAAAAGTTAATCAAGTTTTCCAAGTTCTCTAACATAAGAACTATCCCGAGTAGATCATTTACTGTAAGAAAATGACATCAAAATGCATTTCGACCTGGGTAGAAAAATAACAAAATAACCAAAACATCTCCCAAAACAAGTTTTTCTTCCATTTAATAAAGCAAAAAATAAATATCAACAACAGTTATACATCCTGATAAGTGTTTAAAAGTACTATTTTCTTACCCTTTTTACTCATATTATTGTTAGACTTAGGCTCATATTAGTTGCATAGTTAGCCATTCATGCATTAATCCATGTTTCCTTCCATCGTTGAGCTTGATTACATAACTTGTTAGTTTTTGTGGAAAAGATGCTGCTTTGGTGTGCTTTGTGTGTGTATGTGCAGGATCACTTGCTAAAGCAATGCCGAGCTAGTTGCCAGGGCAATGCATGAAGGAGACGCCGAGCTAGTTGCTAGGGCAATGCATGAAGGAGACGCTGGGCCAGTTGCCATGGCAATTGTCGACAAAGAGAAAATGCAATAGGGATGTCGAAATTAATGACTTTACAAGCCCAAGATGACATGGAGCAAGGCCCAAGCCCAAAGGAATTTGATTGCCATGCAGAGATTAAAGAATAATTAAATTCCAAGAAGATAGGAGAAGTTCTAATAGGAATAAAATTATAATAAAGAATTATATTCTTTAAAGATAATTTAATTCCAACTCAAACTCCTCCTCAAAGAAGGACTTTGGCCTAGCCCTATAAATAGCAAGGAGATTTCGACAACTGGGGGGAGAGCATTAGGGAAATTTTGACAAGTCCAAGGGAGAAAGCAAGGGATTTTCGACAAGCTTCATCTTTTCTTTCTTGTTCGATTGGGTTCATGCTAGGGATTGTTTATCTTGTGTTTCTTTGGAACCTAGCCATGAACTAAAAATTTACTTGGCTATGGTTATTGTGTTTTGTGGTTGTGAGAAACTATTTGTTTTTGTTTAGGTAATAAGAGTTTGCACTTTTTTATTTCAAGGTTTATTCATTCTTGGTTCTTATTCTTGTTTTTGCAGTGAATTGGGATAGGATCTCGTGATTTCATCTATTTATCTAATATCGGGAGAGTTAGATTCAAGAAACGAATGAATATGATCTTTATTCAATCAAATGATGGTGAAGATTAATCCCGCTTAGGAATAAGTTAAGGATTTCAACGGCTAAGAGGAGCGCAAGATTGGTTGTTGTTCACCCTTGATTCACGCAGGATGTATTATCAAGGCATGCACAAGTAGCTAGAGTTTCGACTTAGGGATAAGAAGAAACCATTGAAGAACGCTCTGGCGGACCTTGAAGGTTGCTGCCAGACGCCCAAGTAGTTGCCCAACTAGTCGCCCAGGCAACCATCGATTAGTTGCCAAGCAAACCCCGTAGTACAAGTTGCCACGGCAACCGAGTTGCCCGTGCACTCTTTTACCAAGACGATCCAATCAGCTATCACACCTCAACTCACGATAACCCGCCTATCTCTCTCAATTGAATTCATCTTTTCTTTTACTTATTTGCTTTCTAGATTAGTTAAACTTCTATAATCTTTTATTTGTGTTTTTATTTTTACAAAGGCAAGAGGCTAGATTCTTGAAGTAGCACCAATCCTCGTGGAGACGATATCTTTATACTATAACTTTGCACGTGTATACTTGCACATTTGCGTAGCACTTATTACGCGCAACAAGTTTTTGGCGCCGTTCTTTTGGGATTGGCAATAGCGACTTTGTTTTTATTTTCTTGCACTTTCTTTTTATTTTTCTTGTTTAAAATTCAAAGGGCTAACAAACTTTGGTTTTGCATTGGTATATGACAAGGCGAGACCAACTTCACTGTAATATCCTTTGATCCGTAAATCGAACGAACCTTACAAAGACTTAGACGAAGGATAAAAGAAGCAATGGCAAATCAAGACGGCAATATGAATAAAGATATTCGAGCAGGAAGAGGAGTGATTCTTGCACAAAAATGTAACTATTCGAGACTATCTTGAAGAAGATCTTGATGGACTTAACCCCAGAGTTGTCGCACCTGAAATTGAAGCCGACCACTTTGAGTTGAAACCGGTAATGTTTAATATGATCAACACAATAGTCAATTTGGCGGCTCAAGAATCAAGATGCACGGCAACATCCGAAATCTTTCCTCGAGATTTGCAACTCGTTCAAGATACACTGAGTCACCCCGATGTCCTACGATTAAGATTATTCCCCTATTCACTGAGGGATAGGGCGAAAGCATGGTTGAATAGCATTCCTGCCGGATCCATAGCATCTTGAACTGATCTTTGCCGTAATTTCCTTGCTAGATTTAATTCTACAAATTTGGTGATAAGCTTCAGAACGACACATTACTTTTTCGGCAGTGGATGATGATGAATCCATGTACGAGGCTTGGGAGCGATATAGAGAACTTCTACACAAATGCCCTTTACACGGATTCCTGGTGTGGACTCAAGTAACAATGTTTTACAACGCCGTGAATACACCAACAAGAATGATGCTAGATGCCTCGGCAAACGGCATACTCTTAGATAAGTCGCCGGAGGAAGCGATGCAAATTTTAAACAGGCTGGCCAAGAATGATTATCAATTCCCATCTACTAGAAGATGAGGAGTTAGACGCCAAGCCACAATACATGAACTAGGATCATCAGATTCAATTTCGGCACAATTGGCCGCTTTAACCAAGATGGTCCAGGACATGCAAAAACCAAACAACACACATGAAGTCAAGGTAATGGATTCTTTTTGTGAGTTATGTGGTGATAACCATAATTCTTCTGAATGTATGCAGAATCCAGCTTCTATGTGGGGAATTACAATCGGAGCAACAACATGATGTCCAATACATACAATTCAGCTTGGAAGAAGCACCCGAATTTTTCATGGAGTAATCCCAACAATGCTCTAAACCAGAACAATCAGAATGCACAAGAATCGGGATTCCAGCAGAATATGCCACGGCAACAGATGCCGCAGCAACAACCGACGACATCTAGTTCTTTGGAAAATTCTCTAAATGCTTTTATGATGAAAACTGAATCTTATATAGCTGAGAATAGTAATTTCATAAAAAGAACTGATGCTTTTATTAAAAGGACCGAGATGAGATTGCAAAACCAATAGGCGGCAATCAAATCATTGGAAAATCAAGTCGGACAATTTGCTCAAAATCTGAACACTAGACCGCAAGGAGGCTTACCTAGCGATACTAAAGTCGCAAGAGGAACTGGCCATGAGCAATGTAAGGCAATCACCACCAGAAGTGGCCAACAACTTAGAGAGGCTCAAACCCGCTCATCAAACAAAACTCCACAAAAAGATCAAGACGAACCTAGCGGCAAAGCCTCAGATGCTGAACCAGGAATTGCCGCGGCAATCGGCAATAAGCATTCCTCGGCAACTGACGATAAAGACGCCTCGGAAACTTGCGATAAGCATGCCTCGGCAACCCCAGTTGATAATGCCTCGGCAACTCCAGATGTCCCGGCAATGCCGTCAATCAGGTTTCAAACCAATGAAAGGATCGAAGATATCCGACTTCCACCACCATTCCCACAAAGGTTGAAGCGACAAATGCAAGAATACCAATTCAAGAAGTTTCTTGATATCCTAAAGCAAGTCCACATCAACTTGCCATTGGTGGAAGAAATTGAACAAATGCCAAACTATGCCAAGTTTCTTAAAGACATTGTGTCCAAAAGAACAAGGCTAGGAGAGTTTGAAACAGTTGCCGCGACAGAGGGATGCATGGCAATGTTGCACAATTGTATGTCACCCAAGTTGAAAGATCCCAGAAGTTTCACAATACCCTGTTCCATTGGAAATCACTATGTCGGGAAAGCATTATGCGACCTTGGGGCTAACATAAACTTGATGCCTAAATCGGTTTTCCAGAAACTAGGAATCGGGAAGGCAATACCTACAACAGTTATGCTGCAACTAGCCGACAGATACTATGTGCATCCAGAGGGAAAAATCGAGGACATACTGGTAAAAGTTGATAAATTTATTTTTCCCGCTGACTTTATTGTTTTGGATTGTGAAGCAGATGAGCATGCACCCATTATTCTCGGGAGACCATTCCTAGCAAGAGGAACCTGAGGAGTATGAATAACTGGTCGATGAGGAACAACAAGAAGAGGCAAATTGGCTAGTCAACCGACAGGGTGCATACTTTGAACCACTAGATTACTCAGGTAAGGAAGGTAAACTCGAAAAACCCTCTATCGAACAACCACCGATTCTTGAGTTGAAACAATTACCAGAGGAACTAAAATATGTATACTTAGGGACCGATAATACATTGCCTGTAATTATTTCTTCTAAGTTACAGCCTGAGCAAGAAAAGAAGCTAATCAAGATGTTGAAGCTACACAAAAAGGCAATAGGGTGGACAATTGTCGACTTGAAGGGAATTAGCCCGGCGGTATGCATGCACAAGATCTTGTTGGAAGATGATCACAAACCTTCAATTGAGGCCCAGAGGAGACTGAATCATGCCATGAAAGGGGTTGTAATAAAAGAAATCATCAAGTGGCTTGACGCCGGCATTATATACCCTATCTCCGATAGTACGTGGGTAAGAACAGTATAATGTGTACCGAAAAAGGGAGGTATAACAGTGGTAAGCAATGAAAATAAAGAACTTATCCCAACCAGGACTGTGACCGGTTGGAGGGTTTGTATGGACTATCGAAAGCTAAACAAAGCCACTAGGAAAGATCACTTCTCATTACCCTTTATTGATCAAATGCTTGACCGTCTTGCTGGTAAACCCTTTTATTGTTTTCTTGATGGTTATTCAGGTTACAATCAGATTGCCATAGCACCAGAAGATCAAGAAAAGACAACCTTCACATGCTCATACGGTACTTATGCCTTCCGAAGGATGCCGTTCGGATTGTGTAACGCCTCGGCAACTTTCCAAAGATGCATGATGGCACTCTTTTTAGACATGGTCGAAGACTTCCTTGAGATCTTCATGGATGATTTTTTGGATTTTGGTAATGACTTTGACGGCTGTCTCGGCAATTTAGAGAGGGTGTTAGCAAGAAGAAACGGATTTAGTCCTCAATTGGGAGAAATGCCACTTTATGGTAGATGAAGGGATAGTGCTCGGCCACAAGATTTCATCCAAGAGAATTGAAGTAGACAAAGCCAAGGTGGATGTAATCGAGAGATTACCCCCACCAAGTTCGGTTAAAGGAATTCGAAGTTTTCTCGGACATGCAGGTTTTTGCAGGAGGTTCATTCATAATTTTTCTAAAATCACTAAACCCTTGTGTAATCTGCTTGAACAGGATAAAGTCTTCAATTTTGATGATTCTTGCACCCAAGCATTCGAAACCCTAAAGAAAAAGCTTGACTCGGCACCCATTGTCGTTCCACCAGATTGAATGCTACCTTTTGAGCTCATGTGTGATGCAAGTGATTTCGCGATAGGAGCAGTCCTAGGCCAACGTACAGGTAAGACCTTCCATGTGATATACTACGCTAGTAAAACTCTTAATGGTGCTCAAGTGAATTACACAACAACGGAGAAAGAGTTACTAGCTGTAGTTTTCGCATTTGACAAGTTCCGATCCTATTTAATTGGTACAAAGGTAATTGTTCATACGGACCATTCGACAATCAAATACTTATTTGCTAAAAAGGATGCTAAACCTCGTTTGATTCATTGGATATTACTTTTACAAGAATTTGATATTGAAATTAAGGACAGGAAAGGAACAGAAAATCAAGTGGCCGATCACTTATCACGTTTGGAACGCAATAAGGAGGAGGACGCGGATCTAGAGATATGCGATGCATTCCCGGATGAACAAATTTTAGTTGCCTCGGCAACCCTCGACGCCTCGGCAACCCTTGACGCCTCGGCAACCCACGACGCCTCGGCAACCATGGATGCACTCACTTCGGCAACTCTCGATGCTGCAGCAACCTTTGACGCGCACGCCTCGGCAATTTTGGGAGTAGTCGCCACGGCAGCACATGCCTCGGCAATACCCTGGTACGCGGATTTAGTTAATTTCCTTGTTTGTGGTATTTTTCCTTATGGCATTACTCACCAAGGGAAGAAGCGGTTCCGCCATGATGCTACGCATTACTTTTGGGACGAGCCTCTTTTGTTTAAACAATGTGCAGATCAGGTTATACGCTGATGTGTCCCTGAAGAAGAGCAACAGAATGTACTCCGACAATGCCATTCTTCACCCTATGGCGGACATTTTGGAGGAACTCGTACCGCGGCCAAAGTCTTGCAATCCGGTTTGTATTGGCGAACATTGTACAAAGATGCCCAAGACTTTTACAAGCAATGTGATCGTTGCCAGAGGACGGACAATATCTCTAGACGACATGAGATGCCACTCCAGAACATCATCGAGGTGGAACTGTTCGATGTATGGGGGATCGACTTTATGAGACCTTTCTCATCTTCATTCGGCAACCTTTACATCTTACTTACCGTCGACTATATGTCTAAATGGGTAGAGGCAGCTGCAGTTCCCAACAACGATTCCAAGACCGTGCAACGATTCCTGCAGAAAAACATATTTACACGGTTTGGGATGCCGAGAGCAATTATCAGCGATGAAGGCAAGCATTTTGACAACAGACTAATTGCCAAGATGTTGCAACGCTTCGGCATATCACACAAGATCGCCACGGCATATCACCCACAAACCAACGGGCAAACAGAAATTTCCAACCGGGAGTTGAAGGGAATACTCGAGAAAGTTGTAAATCCCTCAATGAAGGATTGGTCATTAAGACTAGATGACGCACTTTGGGCGTAACGCACTGCATTCAAAACACCCTTATGTATGTCCCCCTTCCGACTTGTCTATGGTAAAACATGTCATCTACCGGTGGAAATCGAGCACAAGGCGTACTGGGCAATCAAGACCGTGAATATGGATTGGGAAAGCGCGGACAAAAGCGCTTGATGGATCTCAATGAGATAGAAGAATTTCGTGCACTCGCCTATAAAAATGCACGAATCTACAAGGAGAAAACAAAGCGATGGCATGACAAGAAACTATTGCCACGGCAATTCACGTCAGGGCAACTAGTTCTCCTATTCAATTCTCGGCTAAGACTTTTCTGGGAAAGCTGAAATCAAGATGGTCGGGACCATTCAAGTCGTCAAACCATTCTCCCATGGTGCTTTGTGATAATCAAGTCCATCTCGACAACCATGAATTCAAAGTTAATGGACAAAGATTGAAGCACTACAATGGTGCCCATGTGGAACGTAACAAGGAAATGGTCAACTTAGGAGATGCATGAGCATGCTCTCCTTTCAGTATTTTCTTTTTCTTTTTATTTTTATTTTCATTTTTATTTTTAGGAGATATTTTATTTTTTCTTCATTATCTTTAGTTTTCAGGTTTTCTTTGTTTTCTTTTTCACAACAAGACTCACAACTACTATGCTAAGGAAATTTACTGCCAAGATCCTTGCCCCGGCAACCAATGAAGAAGATGCCGCGGCAACCTACATCGTGCCTGCACAAGCTGATGCCACGGCAACCAACTCTGAAGATGCCATGGCAACCAAAGCTAAAGACATCCCGGAAACCACTACAAAAGCCAAAGGTAAAGCACCTATGCCCGAATCAACTCCTACGGAATCATTTTTTGATTTTTTAGATTCGGACGAGTCCTCCATTGAACCAATAAAGACTGGACCAACTGAATCCTCCAAGCGAAAAGCCATTGACATTGATGAAGAGGAAGATGAGGACAACCCCGTACGAGGATCGATTCCACCACCAGCAACAAGAAAACAACCATAGCGTTCAAGCAAGAGAATCAAGACACCGACAAGAAGGAAACTAATCATCTACGATGACGAACTCTCGGCGTAAGTCCTCGTATGCATTTTTATTTTTTATTTTTTTTATTTTTTTTATTTTTATGCATGCATTGAGGACAATGCCTCACTCGAGTTTGGGGGGGATTGTTATTAGTAGTTACCATGTTTAGTTACATTAATCTTAAGTATTACATTTAGGATACATAAATTGCTTGCCATGCCTTTAATTGGAATAAGAATTGCTTAGATTTGATGAATATTCGATGATGACTTTTCCAATGCACTTAATTGATAGAATTTTTTATTCTAGGATAACCATGGAAAAACTTAGAATTTTACTATGATGCTAAATTTGATGAAACACTGTTGTGGTTTGATTGATTTAAGGAATTCTAGTGAACTTAGGTTGATAATTAACAAATTGGGGGATTAGAATAAAAATTGGATGAATGCTAGACCCGAAATTGGCTCTAGCATGTGCTAAAAAATTTTCACTAGAGGTGCCCGAAACTGGCTCTAGGATGTGTTAAAAAAATATTTTAACTAGAGGTGCCCGAAACCGGCTCTAGTCGATTAAATTAACTTAAGGAAACTAAAAACAAAACACTAGAGGTGCCCAACACTGGCTCTAGTTAAAACATGTTAAAAAGAACCCAATGAAGTAATTTGAAAACCTCTTGTTTGCATAGAATCTGAAAAATCAATTTGCACACAACTCCGCACACACTCACAAGCATTATAGTTTGATTCCGAGTAACTCCTCAGTTTTCCGAAAAATAAAAAGCCAATCATACTTTGTGCCCCGGATCAGAGAATTGAAATCAAGTTCAAAGCTAAGTTTGTGAAAATTGAAGTCTTGGCAGGTAATTATGAGTTTGCATTGCTTGAGGACAAGCAATAGTTCGAGTTTAGGGGTGTGATAAGTGTTCAAAAGTACTATTTTTCTTACCCTTTTTACTCATATTATTGTTAGACTTAGGCTCATATTAGTTGCATAGTTAGCCATTCATGCATTAATCCATGTTTCCTTCCATCGTTGAGCTTGATTACATAACTTGGTAGTTTTTGTGGAAAAGATGATGCTTTGGTGTGCTTTGTGTGTGTATGTGCAGGATCACTTGCCAAAGCAATGCCGAGCTAGTTGCCAGGGCAATGCATGAAGGAGAAGCCGAGCTAGTTGTCAGGGCAATGCATGAAGGAGACGCCGAGCCAGTTGCCATGGCAATTGTCGACAAAGAGAAAATGCAATAGGGATGTCGAAATTAATGACTTTACAAGCCCAAGATGACATGGAGCAAGGCCCAAGCCCAAAGGAATTTGATTTCCATGCAGAGATTAAAGAATAATTAAATTCCAAGAAGATAGGAGAAGTTCTAATAGGAATAAAATTATAACAAATAATTATATTCTTTAAAGATAATTTAATTCAAACTCAAACTCCTCCTCAAAGAAGGACTTTGGCCTAGCCCTATAAATAGCAAGGAGATTTCGACAACTGGGGGGAGAGCATTAGGGAAATTTTGACAAGTCCAAGGGAGAAAGCAAGGGATTTTCGACAAGCTTCATCTTTTCTTTCTTGTTCGATTGGGTTCATGCTAGGGATTGTTTATCTTGTGTTTCTTTGGAACCTAGCCATGAACTA
The DNA here is from genome assembly GCA_019671005.1 of Hibiscus mutabilis. Taxonomy (NCBI): domain Eukaryota; kingdom Viridiplantae; phylum Streptophyta; class Magnoliopsida; order Malvales; family Malvaceae; genus Hibiscus; species Hibiscus mutabilis. Next base: position 14,302 of record JAGYYJ010000623.1, read on the forward strand.
AATTTACTTGGCTATGGTTATTGTGTTTTGTGGTTGTGAGAAACTATTAGTTTTTGTTTAGGTAATAAGAGTTTGCACTTTTTTATTTCAAGGTTTATTCATTCTTGGTTCTTATTCTTGTTTGCGAGTGAATTGGGAGAGGATCTCGTGATTTCATCTATTTATCTAATATCGGGAGAGTTAGATTCAAGAAATGAATGAATACGATCTTTATTCAATCAAATGATGGTGAAGATTAATCCGGCTTAGGAATAAGTTAAGGATTTCAACGGCTAAGAGGAGCGCAAGATTGGTTGTTGTTCACCCTTGATTCACGCATGGATGTATTATCAAGGCATGCACAAGTAGCTAGAGTTTCGACTTAGGGATAAGAATAAACCATTGAAGAACGCTCTGCCGAACCTTGAAGGTTGCTGCCCAGACGCCCAAGTAGTTGCCCAACTAGTCGCCCAGGCAACCATCGATTAGTTGCCAAGGCAACCCCGTTGTGCAAGTTGCCACGGCAACTGAGTTGCCCGTGCACTCTTTTACCAAGACGATCCAATCAGCTATCACACCTCAACTCACGATAACCTGGCCTATCTCTCTCAATTGAATTCATCTTTTCTTTTACTTATTTGCTTTCTAGATTAGTTAAACTTCTATAATCTTTTATTTGTGTTTTTATTTTTACAGTGCAAGAGACTAGATTCTTGAAGTAGCACCAATCCCTGTGGAAACGATATCTTTTATACTATAACTTGCGACGTGTATACTTGCACATTTGCGTAGCACTTATTACGCGCAACACATCCATATTGTAATCGCCCAAAACACCGCTACCATCTATTACAGTCGTAGCACCACTGCTATCGTTCAAGGAGGAGGACGCATTCGAACCAAAAGTAGAAGAAGGCACAATGTTTTTGTACTTCAAAATAAAGCTTTCCCAAGAGGGCCAAGAATGATTTCTCATCGAAATCTGTGGCTATCTTGCAAAGGGCACCAAAATCCACACCCTAACATCAAAAGGGATATGCTCTAACTAAAAGCTAAGAATGGCAGTATCTAGAGACCTCTCTATCTCCTCGACCATAAAGGCGGAGGTTGTGTCCTCATCTGCCTTAACCTTCTCTTCAACATCAACATCATGAGTAGCCTCCAGCACCATAATTTTATTCTTGTGTGATTTATTAAAGTCTATTAATCTCTTTGTAAATTTGCAAAGCTTTCATATGCGATATTTTTTGCTTGCTCCAGCTTTTCTTTAAGACCTTGAATCTCGGTTTTGAAACTTTGTTATGTGATTTCAAGCAGCTTATTCTTAATCTTAAGAGCATGATCAATCTTCTTCATTTTTTTCATCCATTTCCTATGCATGCTTTCTGTTCAAGTCCCCTACCCGTACCCAAACATCCGCCTCATGTTTCTCTTGCAGCGCCCTTAACTGAGCAGCATAACCTTTCACCTGTGAATGTAACTTTGCATTCTTCTCAAGCAGACAAGAGTAACCCTCCACTTGTTAATGTAGCTTCACATTTTCCTCAAGAAGGACATTCGTGTTTCTTTCCATGTTAAGTTAAATGCAACCTAGTTCCTGAATGAGACCCTAACCCCTTAATAGTCATTCCAATACTAGTATAAAGTGGAAAAGCGTCACAACTATTCGAATATAGCTCAAACAACATCTTGGAGGTAGATTCAGAATGGCACCAATTCTCTATTTCTGACACCCCCTCCAAAGATAAAACGCACTCCATGGAACGAAGGGTTCGCTATCTTCGCGCGGAGAAATAACGTTAGACAAAAGTATCAAAGGAGTCATCGTAGCATCTGAAAAAGACACAGACTCAACAAGTACAACCACAATGGGTATATTTTTGGCAGAACAGTGAACAACAATAGAATCAATAGTAGTTGATCCTACAAACAAAACCAACAAACAAAACTTTATCACAAACTAAGTAGAAAAGTTACTAAACTAAAAACAACAATAACACAATACTTAAAACACCCGAAGGCGCACAAACAATAGACAAACCAGCATCCAAGCTGGCAGGAATAGCATCCCCAATAACACCAATCGTAACCATGTAAGAAGAACTGTGAAGTTCAAGAGAAATAGGTGGAGCATCACGATTCAACTCAGGCAAAATTTTGGAAACCCCAGCATCAAACACTGGTCTTTTTCCAAGTATCTTTTCTTCAGCACCCAAATGAACTTTTTAAGCCATAAGCCCTAATTTGTCTTGACACACTTTCTTGTTCCGCCTCCACGATATCCGCCGACACTCTTATAGAGGTATTTTGACTATAAGGAGAAATTCTCAGATAAGGAGCAGTGGGAACTATGTTCATCAAAGACATCGTTGCAGTAGCTAAAGCTACCGAATAAGGCAAACTTACTTCTCAACTGCTAAAAATATCCGAAGGCACCATTGTTACCAGCCCTTGTGAACCCAAGCAGATCGATGCTAGCCACAAAGAGTAGATTATCTAGCACCGCAATCTGATCTCCCATTTCATCACCAACGACTTGCAAAGGAGAAACCACATCCCTTTGTGAAACACATAACAAAAAATACTAAAAAAAGATAGAGAAAAACTCAATGAGACACAATACGCATATAAGCAGAAAGAGTCTATTCTCCTTCAAGGCCATAGCAAACTATTACCAGTATATATTAGTCTTTTCGACCTGCGTTCCAAACGTAAACATCTTTTTTCATCTTCTGAGCCAGAAACGGCATATGAACTCAAAACCATATGTTTTTTCTCCCTTGCTGCGATTAGAGTCGGATAGACTCACATTAACACAACCACTTAGAGCAAAATGAGCAACTTCCCCGCTAACCCCTCCAATGGGGCATCCTCTTCATGATATCTCTAGTGGTGAGTACGAATGCTAATATGCTCTGAAAATAAGTTGTCTGGTTTATCCTTGCCACGTAGAAGAACCCTCGCAACTCATTCATTGCCCCATTCACTAAAAAGCAAGGCCTCCATATGAATAGGCACATTCGGTAAAGAACCATCTAAAAACACATTAAAATCTTCTTTGTCCCAACCATTAGGACTTTTCCCTTACAAGCAGTGCACCCAAACATTTCTAAGGGTGCATACCTCCTCAAAACGACAAGGTGGATCACTTTCTATCCTTCTGATAAGCTCCAGCTCAACAGGCATCATTTTCTAAATGTTAGGCAGACAACCCTATCATTCGTCGGCCGGTGCCATACAACAAAGAACGGAAAACTTCCAACAATACATTCTACTTTGATATACTTCGTTCTGTCCAGACGAAGATTATCAGTACGATTACTCATCAACGGCCTTTTCCTCTATGGTGACAAATAGTTACGAAGTCCATCGTATTCTTGTCATGGCCAATCATCACATTATAAAAGTAACGGAATACATCGATAGAAGGTTCATCCCCATAAATCTTACAATTCAAGAAATAAGTCACCAAAGTCCGCCAACTAGTTTTTCTTAATTGACCTGACGCTAAATCAAACCAATTTAACCAATTCACGAAGAATGGATGCATCGACAAATGGAACCCAGCTTCAAAAGCAAACAGAGGGATGAAAAGCTGTAACCCCCTCAACCCGGCCTAGTTGCAAGACCGAACCGAGCTAGCTACATTAGATTTACAGAAGAAAATGAAAAGATAAAACCTAAAACGCGACCATTTTTTTTTTTTTATCTTTTCTAGATGCATTATTACTTCCCTACATGTACATACTGTTCATAGGTGAGAACACAACTCAATATCTTCCACTGGTATAAGGATTTTTGACAGTCCGAAGCCACTTTTTATTGCTGACATATCAACTTTACTTTCTCATTCGTGCCTTTTAAAAAGCATCAGGCAAGGAAAGATGTTTCTCCCCAACCTCAGCCCAACACACGGACGTACGACACCTCCTTCCATACAACGCCTCAAACGGTGCCATCTGTATACTAGCCTGGTAACTGTTATTATAGGCAAACTCCACCAATGGTAGTTGATTCTCCCATGTTCCCTAGAACTCAATAAAATAGCATCTCAACATATCCTCTAGGACCTGAAGCACACGCTCCGATTGACCATTTGATAGAGGATAATACGAAGTGCTAAAGTTCAGTCTTGTCCCCAGAGCACGATGCAAGCACATCCAAAACCTTGTCGTGAAACGTGGATCTCTATCCGAGACTAAGGATTTAGGCACACCATGTAAACGCACAACCTCGGAGAAGTATAGATCGGCCAACCTATCTAAGGTATACTTAGTATACACTGGCACAAGATGCACACACTTTGTAAACCGATCGACAATCACCCAAATGGAATCCTTCTTGGTCGGTGTCAAAGGCAACCCAAAAACAAAATCAATGGTGATCCTTTCCCACTTCCATTTTATTATCCTCAATGGTTGCAACAACCCGGAAGGAAACTAATGCTCAGCCTTAACCCGCTGACATACCATGCAACGAAAAACAAAACCAGTCACATCTTTCTTCATCCCAACCCAATATTACTCTTTCTTCAACCCATGATACATCTTAGTACTACCGGGATGCATAACAAAAGGACTAGCATGCGCTTCGGTCAAAATGGTACACCTAAACTCTTTATCTTTAGGCACCACAATTCGACCTTTAAAACAAAACACCATATATTCATTGAAATAAAAATCCATAGGATTTCCATCCATGATATCCTTCACATGCGGCACCAAACTCTCATCATGTGGTTGTCTCTCCTTGATCAACTGCGACAAGAACAATTTCACTTGCAATTCAGCCAACAAACCACGGTCATCCATCAAACTCGAACGAGCAAATATAGCTCTCAATTCCATAATTGTTATCTTACTCAAAGCATCTGCCACAATGTTGGCTTTTCCTGGATGATATTCAATGGTTAGATCATAATCCTTAAGCAACTCCAACCATCTTCATTGCCTAAGGTTCAGCTCCTTCTGCGACATCAGGTATTTCAAGCTCTTATGATCCATATAAACCACACACTTCTCTCCATAAAGGTAATGCCTCTAGATTTTTAAGGCAAACACAACCGCGGCAAGCTCAAGATCATGAGTAGGGTTATTAGGCTCATACACCTTCAACTGCCTAGATGCATACGCAACTACCTACCTTCTTGCATCAACACGCAACCAAGCCCAATATATGACGCATCACCATAAACAACGAACTCCTTTCCCGATTCAGGTTGAACCAAGACTGGAGCTCTCGTCAAAGCTTCCTTCAACCTTTTGAAAGCTCATTGTCTATCTTCCGTCCACTCAAACCGAACATTCTTCTGTAACAACTTGGTTAAGGGAGCAGCCAAATTGGAGAACCCTTCCACAAACCAATGATAATAACCAGCCAAACCAAGAAAACTCCAAACTTTTGTTACCGACTTAGGCACCTTCCAACTCATCACAGCCTCAACCTTATGTAGATCAACACAAATTCCCTCGACCGACACAACATTCCCAAGGAAAACAACCTCCATAAGCCAAAACTCACACTTGCTTAACTTGGCATACAATGATTAGCCAACAATGTCTGAAGCACAATCCACAAATGTCTATCATGATCCTCCTCAGTACGAGAGTACACTAGGACATCATCGATAAACAACACCACAAACTGGTCTAAAAACTCATGGAACATCTGGTTCATCATGTCCATGAAAGTAGCTTGGGGCGTTGGTCAAACCAAACGGCATCACAAGAAACTCATAATGCCCGTACCTCATACGAAAATCTGTCTTGGGTACATTTACATCCTTCACCTTCAACTGGTAGTACCCAGACCCCAAATCTATCTTAGAAAACACCGAAGCACCCCTAAACTGATCAAACAGATCATCTATCTGCGTCAACGGATACTTGTTCTTTATCATCAACTTGTTCAACTGTCGATAATCTATACACATCCGCAACATACCATCTTTCTTCTTTACAAAAAACACCAGCGCACCCTACGGTGAAATACTTGGTCTAATGAACCCACGATCAAGCAACTCATGCAATTGTATCTTCAACTCCTTTTGGGCCATGCGGTACGGAGAAATAGACACTAGTGCCGTATCCACATAGGTTTCAATGCCAAACTCTACCTCACAGTCAGGTGGCAACCCCGATTATTCTTTCGAAAACACTAAAAACTCACACACGATGAGAATATCTTGGACCCTCAACTTCTTTGAACCAAGATTCATCACATAGGCTAAGAAAGCCTGACATTTAGAACCCAACATCCGACTCGCTTCTAAAGCTGAAACAGCATTGGACAAGAACTTGGCATTCTCGCCAACAACCACCACTTCAAAATCATCCGACAACCTCAAGAATATCTGTTTGGTCTCAAAATCCACCTCAGCTCGATGCTCGGTCAACCAATCTATGCCCAAAATAACATCAAATCCATGAAATGGCAAATCCATCAGATCCACAGCAAAAACATGGTCTTGAACCATCAACGGACACCTACAATACAACTTCTTAACTACAACTGTCTCCCCAAGAGAACTGGTCACTCTAACATCCACATTTAGAATTTCTATAGGTATATCAAGCAACTAGGCATTCTCACACAATATGTATGAATGAGTAGAACTAGAATCAACCAACGAATACAATGGTAAGGACTGTAAAGAGAAAGTAACCTGTAATCGCATCGGTGTCATTGTGACCCTCGCGGTGCACATACACCCTAGCCGATCTATCTCTCTCAGGTTGGATAGTAACGGTATGAGCCACAGTCCGCTGCCCACTATCTCGACGTTGAAATGGCCCATGGCCACGACAATGGCCTCACTACGAAGTAACAACCGGTGCAGCACCCTACCCACCTCGGGCCAACAACGGATAATTACGCCTCTGATGGTCGCCATGCCCACAACTCCAACAAGAATTGGCCACAACAGGCGTTGGTGTTTGACCCTCCCTGGCCTGACGCGAACAATCTCGCCTCAAATGATCTCTAGATCCACAAACTCAACAGGTGTTAAACAGCGCTCTAACCTGGGCACCCTACCTTTGGGCTCCATGTCCCACAACACCTCCGCCATGCCTCGGCTCCGAACGAAACCTCTTGTCACGGTGTCTCTTAGCCTGACAATCGCTAGAACCAAAATCAACAACTCTCTTACCCAAGCTAAAGCCTCACGACCCAGAAGCCAAACCAAGATTCTGCTCTACATCCTTGGCCCGCCAAACCAACACATCAAAATCGGTGTAATTAGTAGCAATCATATATGTCATAACCTCCTACACGAGCCCATAGCGGAAACGATCACATCGCTAGTGCTCGTCAGGGACCAACTCAGGTGCTTACTGACTCAGCCTCACAAACTGTACCTCATAATATGCCATAGACATACTGCATGCACTAGAGCCATAAACTCTCGCTTTCTATCGTCCTGATATCGGACTCCCAGATACTTCTTCCAAAAAGCACCACAAAAGAACTCCCAGGTCATATTATCAATCGTCATACCATAAATCATGGTAGTCCACCATGTATAGGCATCACCTTGCAACATGAAAATAACACAGCCCAGTTTACGGGCATCGGTACACCCCATCTGGCCCAGTATCCTCTCAGTACTAGCCAACTAACCCTCTGAAGCCTCAGACGACAAGCCTCGAAACTCAACTCCGCCCAAACTGTGAAGACGCTCTAACGGTAAACCATGCCTAACCACTGGTGATACTTGTACATGAACACCTGCAACTGCTGCCTGAAAAGCACCGGTCATAGCTTGAATCAACGGTGCCATATCACCCATCCCTGGCCCAGCTGGCACAGGTGGTACTTGCTCTACTCCCTCAGGTAGAATAGGTAGGGGCAGTGGCAACCCTCTAGGAGGTACAACATCTCCCTCAACATCCTGCCCAGTAGCAACAACAATCGTACCAGATCACAACTCTCTCATCGGTCCCATCATGCTAAAATATATCTAAGGCATGATAATCATTTCAAAACAAAATAGTCAAGCCAGCTTCAGGCAAGGATCCAAGACTTTTATTTCAAAAATCAAAACTTTTCAGACTATAATAATAAGGCAATAAGTTTCCCAAATATCCCCCAACATGGCATAAAACAATCACCGTGCATATTAAACATCAGATAACAACTCACGATCACATTACATCAATCAAACCAACTCCCAACTATCGCTAACTTGGCTCTGATACCACCAAATATAACCCCTTCGACCCGGCCTAGTTGCAAGACCAAACCGAGCAAGCTATATTAGGTTTACCGAAGTAAACCAGGAAGATGAAACCTAAAATGCAACCATTTTTCTTCTTTTATCTTGTCTAGATGCATTATTAATTCCCTACATGTACATACTTTTGATAGGTGAGAACTAAACTCAACCGGGCATCGAATCGACATCCATTTGGACACAAACATAAATTAGGGCTAACTTGCAAATTTAGCAAAATATAGGGACTTTACCAAATTTTAAGCTACCAACGTTTAATTAAATACATTTCATTCTTACATGTCAAAAATCAACTCAAAACGATCATCCATACCCATCCAATAACATCCACAACATTTAAGGACCAAAATGCAAAGAAACAGAACCTTGAAACAACCAAAAATAACTAATTTACCGACCACCGTATTGTATGGTGAAGTCACTTTCGGTATGCTCTTGCTGATTTGAAAACCAAATTTTCCAGTAGCCATATCCCGTTTCGGTATGCCCCCGCGTACCGAAACACCCTTCAAAAAATACTATACCGTACCGAAACACCTCACAGTGTACGAAACGCAGGCCATAATTGCCTCTAACCGTACTAAAACGCTTGCCCGCATACCGGTATGCTAAGCCTAAAATGGCTTACCTGTACCGAAACGGAGACATCCGTATCGGTACGCCTGGACCTGAAATGTCCATTTCTGTTAGCTAAACATGTTCTTGAACATACCAAAACACCCTAACATTCTTCTAACATACATCCATCATACTCAGGGTTCAAACCATATCCAAACATCACAGTTTCAACATTGATTCATAACATCTTGCATCAAATGTAAATCTATAGGCATGCAACCTAGAAAACCATTCAAGAGAAACATGAAACTCCAAACCATCACCAAAACCAAACCATTATGGCCATTTAAACCCTTAGAGCAACCAAACAAACTTGCTTAAAGAGGGAGTTTATCAAAATATCTCCCAAAACCAAAACAAGTACCCTATTGCCTTTATTACTTATAGTATAGTCCAAACATACTTTGGTGAACAAGTCTTGCTAGGATCCCTTGCTCCTTGTTGCCTCCAAATCTCTCAATTCTCTGCATTGATGGACAATAAGAGCGTAAGTAACAAGGCTTAGTGAGGAGCGTTTACAAACAAAACACCATCAATGTATTTAAAAATCATTTCTCAACATTACATTGAAACTTATTTCAAACAACCTTTAAAAAATTATCATGCCTTTAAAAGCATACACTTAACATCTTTAAACCAGCATATTGACCATATGCATCATGTATCATTAACCAACAACAAGTCCTATTGCTCAACCTCAATTTAAGCCTTCCCATGCATAACTACCATATGTAAAGCTTAAAGAGTAAACATGTATAAATCACATCATACAACGTAAACCTTTCAATGATACATTAACAATTATATTGGCTTACAAGTGATAATTAAACAAGTCCATTAACAAAAGAGTTTATTGGATACACGGATTCAACAAGTGTTCAACCAACACTTCAAGCCATCTCAATCGGAATAACGATACAATAATAATCGCGGTACATTACCAACTGGGTACACCTTTCAACCCACGGGGACACCAACCCCAATCATTGGTTAGACGCTAACGGGAGTCTACGATACTGTTTAACCCATCTACCGTTAGGGTACTCAGATAGAGTTTTCGGTACACGGATCTAATCCTCTTAACATCCAAGGTGACTTATTATAGTACACTTAATCCTATTGTCGGCCAACTATATCTAGTAACAATTTTAAAACCATATCACTTGTCAATATAATTAACCATTTAACATTTACCTCACTATTTTTAACAAGCATTAACCAACCCATTTTTCCAAAGCAATAACCATGCTTTAAACCACAAGTATAAACCATACTTACAAGGATCACTTACCATGTGCATTCTTTAGCATTTCATGCTTATAAACAGTATATCAAATATTATAAAACATGCTTAAACAGTAGGTAACATGTAAATCAAAGCAAGTACATAAAACCATTTAACACTAGCACGACCGAGAGAGAAAATCCACTTTTACTTACTTCCAAGTTTAAACAAGCATATCAAGCTAAGTTTAAACTCCCATAAACCATCGTTTACATATTCCAAAGTTGGAATCCACATTCTCACTCACCGATACGCGAAGCCTTGATTTGCCAACGCGAAATCAAGCGTCTGAAGCCTCCAATGCCACAACATTTGCTTCCAAAACAACTTCCCCTGTTTAAACCACATAACAACAGAGGATTAATGCATCTTCATGCATTTACAACACTGCAACAACAGATCCTCACGGATTCTTGCATTCACCTCACAATTACCCAACCACAATAACCAAATACTTCAACTAATCCTTTCCAAACACAACCCAGCCACAACCTAACAATCTAACACCACTTTTATCATCAAATAGCATCTAGAAACATAATCAAATCAACCTAACACCTTCAGCAAACACACAGCCACTATAACACCTCAAAAACACAAATCTAGCAACCTAAACAATTAGAGATTCAAGAGTTTCAGGATTCCATTGATAAAATTGACTTATCATCATCATTACACATCCAAAATATGTTAAAAAACAATTCATAACATTGGAAATTGGATTCAATTCGAATCTTTCATCATTTCATTAATTTTACCAAATTAAATCTATATAAAAACATAAAATCAGATTATAAACCATAAATCAAGGATCAAATACTTAGAAACATCAATAAAGAACCATTTAACATAGGAGATCACGGAACTTACCCTTATTATGTGATTTCTCCCTTAATTTGCTTGTTTAAAGCTAAGAAAACATAAGATTTCAATGAGATTTTGTAAAACAAAGTTCAAGAATCAAGTTAGAATCAATAATCTAAGTAAAAAGAATCTCTCACCTCTGGATTTTGATGAAATTCTAAGTGTTTGGCAGAAAAATAGTTGAGAGAAAAGGTTTAGGAAAAAGTCACGTAAATTTTCTTTAAAAGCAAATAACTAACTTAGATATTTTAATCCCTCTTAAACCACATTTAAAACACATATTTAAAATGATTAAATTGAAGGGAGAAACCACCAACAAAAACTTGGTAATTTAGCTCCTTAAGGATTGTAAGAATTTGACCCTTTTCATTTTAGTCACTTTAAAGAGTTTTCAAAAAATCACATTTTGGTCACTAACCAAAATGTCACATTTCCAAATTCCATTTTCCAAAATTGATTCTACCAAAAATCAATATATATTAAAAGATGATTTTTAACTATTTTCCATATTTTTATCTTACCAAAATATATACGGTCCTGAATCAAACTCGAATCTCTAACCGGTCCACCGGACCGTCTAACAAACCTCAAAACCTCTAGGCCCAAAACTGGGGCGTTACAAGAACCATGACCTTTCCTCATCAGAACATGTACTCAAGCGAAATGTCCCAACTGGCACACTGAACCGATAAAGAAAATGGTTAACAACAAGAAGACCTTGACACTCCAACGTTTCCAACAACTCATCTGGTTTGGTAGTACATCAAACCTCATCGCTCACCATAACAGATGACTCAACCATAAACACAGGAAATATTGTATTCGCCTTTCCAAAGTTTTCCTTTACTCTTCTCAAAAAACTCAAAAGCAACAAATAAGACAAACAAAGTAAAACCCAAGAATGTCAACTATAACCCCCTTGACCCGGCCTAGTCGCAAGACCGAACCGAGCGAGCTACATTAGGTTTACCGAGGTAAACCATTAAGAAAGAAACCGAAAGACGACCATTTTTTTCTTTTATCTTGTCTAGATGGAAAATCATTAACCTATATGTTCATACTGCCATCAAGTGAAAACTTAACTTAATCGCATCGAATTGACATCCAATTGGCTTTATTGCAATTTAGGGACCAAATTGCAATTTGATCAAACTATAGGGACTTAGCACATGTTTAAGTTACCAACCTTTAATTAAATAGGTTTCATGTCCTCATGTCGAAAAAACGGCTCAATTCGATCATCCAAACTCAATCAATTGCATCCACAACATTTAGGGATCAAAATGCAAGAAAACAGAACTTCACTTCCATGACATTAACTGAATTAATAGACAACTGCACCGATACGCATGCCACCAAATCGATATGGTACCTTGCACAAGATGGCTCTATTTTGATACACTGTAACCCGTTTCGGTATGTCTAGCTAGCAGTACGTATTTACTTGACACACATATCGAAACGGTATGCTAGGGTTTCGGTATGCGGGTTTTAGTCCCAAAAATTATATTCCAGTAAAGAAAATCCGTATCAATACACCCAAGCCATATCAAAATGCCATGCTTGATTTTGAAAAGCCGTACCGATACGGTCCCTCGCGTACCGGTACGCATGGGCCTGTAATGTCACATTTAGCTGGTTAAACAAGCTCTTAGCCTATCCAAAACACCCTAACATGCTTCTAACATCTATCCAAGATAATTAGGAGACAAAACACGGCATAGCAACACAGTTTCAACATCAAATCATGGCATTTTGCATCAAACTTAAATCTATAGGCAGGCAACCTAGAAAACCATACAAGTAAAACATGAAACTCCAAACCATCATTAAAATCAAACCATAGAGGCCATTTACAACTAAAGAGCAACCATAAAACTTTCTCAAACATGGAGTTTATCAAACATATCCCAAAACCAAAATGAGTACCCCATTGCCCTTATTACTTATAGTCTAATCCAAATATACTTTGGTAAACAAGTCTTGCTAGGATCTCTTGCTCCTTGCTGCCTTTCAAAGCTCTCAATTCCTTACATTGATGGACAATAAGAGCATAAGAACACAAGGCTTAGTAAGGAGCACTCACAAACAAAACACCATCAATGCATTTAAAATCATTTCTTAACAACTCATTGAAATCCCATTTCAAAATTGTGTTTCAACAACATTATCATCATGCCATTAAACCATGCACTTAACATCTTTAAAACCAACATATTAAACCATATACAACATGTATCATTAACCAACAGCAAGTCCCATTAATCAACCTCAATTTAAGTCTTCCCATGCATAACAACCATATGCAAAGCTTAAAGAGTAAACATGTATAAATCACATTATACAACATAACTTTCCAATGATACGTCAACAATTATATTGGCTTACAAGTGATCATTAAACAAGTCCATTAACAAAATAGTTCATCGGATACACGGATTCAACAGGTGTTCAACCAACACTTCAAGCCATCTCAATCGGAATAGCGATACAATGACAATCGCAGTACATTACCAACCGGGTACACCATTCAACCCACGGGGACACCAACCCCAATCATCGGTAAGACGCTTAATCCACTAACGAGAGTCTACGGTACTGTTTAACCCCTCTACTGTTAGGGTACTCGGATGGAGTTTTCGGTACACGGATCTAAACTCCTCAACATCCAAGGTGACTTATTATAGCACACTCAATCCTATGGCTGGCCAACTATATCCGATAACAATTTTAAAACCACATCATTTGCCAATATAATTAACCATTGAGCATTTACCTCATTGTTTTTAACAAGCATTAACCAAACCATTTTTCCAAAGCAACAACTATGCTTTAAACCACAAGTATAATCCATATACCTTTAAGGACCACTTACCATGTCCATCCTTCAGCATTTCATGCTCAAAAATAGTGTATCAAACACTTTTAAACATGCTTAAACAGTTGGTAACATGTAAATCAAAGCAAGTGCATAAAACCATTTAACACAAGCACGACCGAGAGAGAAAATCCACATTTACTTACTTTCGAGTTTAAACCAGCATATCAAGCTAAGTTTAAACTCCTATAAACCACCTTTAACATTCAAGGCTGTAATCCACGTTCTCACTCACCGATACGCGAAGCCTTGATTTGCCGACGTGAAATCAAGCGTCTGAAGCCTCCAATGCTACATTGTTTGCTTCCAAAACAACCTCTCCATGTTGTGTGATTTCTCCCTCAATTGGCTTGTTTAAAGCTTTGGATTTTTATGAAAATTTGAGTGTTTGGTAGAAAAGAAGTTGAGAAAAAGGTTTAGAAAAAAGTTACGTAAATTTCTTTTAAAAGCAAATAACTTAGATATTTTAATCCCTTTTAATCTTTTAATCACCCTTTAAAACACATGTTTAAAATGATTTAATTAAAAGGATAAACCACCAGCAAAAAGTTGGTAATTTAGCTCCTTAAGGATTCTAAGAATTTGACCCTTTTCATTTTAGTCACTTTAAAAATAGTTTTAAAAAATTGCATTTTGGTCACTAGCCAAAATGTCACATTTTCAAATTCCATTTTCGAAAATTGATTCCACCAAAAATCAACATATATTAAAAGATGATTTTTAACTATTTTTCTATATTTTTATCTTACCAAAAAATATACGGTCCCGAATCTGACCGAATCTCTAACCTAGTCCACCAAATCGTCTAATAAACCTCAAAACTGCTAGGCCCAAAACCGGGTGTTACAACTCTCCCCCATTTAAGAAATTTCATCCTTGAAATTTATCCGAGAAAACAGATGCGAAAACTGCTCCAACATCTCCGACTTGCGTTCCCACGTGGCCTCCTCAACACTACGGTGCCTCCACAACACCTTCACAAGCTCAACCGTCTTGCCACGCAAAACCTTACTATTGGTATCAAGAACCTCTACTGGTTCTTCATCATAAGATAGGTCCAGTCTCAACTTAATATCTTCCACTTGCATAACGTGCGAGGGATCCAACCGATACCTCCGCAACATTGAAACATGAAACACGTCATGAATCCTCTCCAACTCAGGAGGTAACCTCAAACGGTAAGCGACATGACCCACCTACTCAACAACCTCGTTTGGTCTAATAAACCTTGGTTAAGCTTCCCTTTCCGACCAAAACGCATCACCTTCTTCCAAGGTGATACCTTCAAAAACACTCGGTCACCAACAGCATACTCTATATCTCTACGCCTCAAATCCGCGTAGGATTTCTGACGGTCCGAAGCCTCTTTCAAGCGTTCACATATCAATTTTACTTTCTCATTCGTGCCCTTTAATACATAAGGAAAGGAAAGATGTTTCTCCCCAACCTTAGCCTAATATATGGGCGTACGACACCTTTTTCCATACTGTATGGTAGCCTGGTAACTGTTATTATAAGAAAACTCCACCAATGGCAGTTGTTTCTCCCACGTTCCCTGGAACCCAATAATACAACATCTCAACATATCCTCGAGAATCTGAATCACGCGTTCTGACTGACCATCCGACTGAGGATGATACGAAGTGCTGAAATTCAGTCTTGATCCCAGAGCATGATGCACACACATCAAAAACCTTGCCGTGAAACGCAGATCTCTATCCGAAACTATAGATTTAGGCACCCCATACAAACGTACAATCTCGAAGATGTACAAATCGGCCAACTTGTCTAAGGTATACGTAGTATGCACTGGCACAAAATACGCACACTTCGTAAACCGATCAGCAATCACTCATATAGAATCTTTTTTGGTTGGCGTCAATGGCAGCCCAGACACAAAATCCATGGTGATTCTTTCCCACTTCCATTACGGTATCCTTAACGGTTGCAACAACCCGAAAGGAAACTGATGCTCAGCTTTTATCCACTGACATACCATACAACGAGAAACAAAAACAGCCACATCTTTCTTCAGCCCAACCCAATAGTACTCTTCCTTTAACCCTCGATACATATTAGTACTATCGGGATGCATAGCAAAAGGGCTAGCATGCGCTTCGGTCAGAATGGTGCACCCTAACTCATCATCTTTAGGCACCACAATGCGACCTTTAAAACACAACACCCCATCGTCATTGAAATGAAAATTCGTAGGATTCCCATCCATGATATCCTTCACGTGCAGCACCAAACTCTCATCATGCAATAGCCTCTCCTTGATCAACTGCGACAAGGACAGCTTCACCTATAACTCCGCTAACAACCCTCTGTTACCCGTCACACTCAATCGAGCAAACATAGCTCTCAACTCCACAGCAGCCTTCCTACTCAAAGAATCCGCTACAAAGTTAGCTTTACCCAGATAATACTCAATGGTTAGATCATAATCTTTAAGCAACTCAAGCCACCTCCGTTGCCTAAGAATCAGCTCCTTCTAGGACATTAAATACTTCAGACTTTTAGGATCCGTATAAAATACACACTTCTTACCATAAAGGTAATGCCTTCATATTTTCATTGCAAACACAACCACGGGAAGCTCAAGATCATGAGTAGGGTAATTACACTCATGCTCCTTCAACTGCCTAGATGCATATGCAACTACCTTACCTTCTTACATCAACACACAACTAAGCCCAACATATGACGCATCACTATAAACAACGACCTCTTTTCTCGATTCAGATTGATCCAAGACGGGAGCTCGCATTAAAGTTTCCTTAAATTTCTCAAACGTTCGCAGTCTATCCTCCGTCCACTCAAAACAAACATTCTTTTGCAACAACTTGGTCAAAGGAGCAGCCAAACTGGAGAACACTTCCACAAACCTACGGTAATAACTAGCCAAACCAAGAAAACTCTGGACTTCTGTTACTGACTTAGGCACCTTCCAACTCATCACAGCCTCAACTTTGTACGGATCAACACGAATTTCCTCGGCTGACACAACATGTCCGAGGAAAATGACCTCCCTAAGCCAAAACTCACATTTTCTTAACTTGGCATACAACTGATTAACGAACAACGTCTGAAGCACAATCCGCAAATGTCTAACATGATCCTTCTCGGTACGAGAGTACACTAGGATATCATCGATAAACACCACTACAAACTGGTCCACAAAATCATGGAACACCCGATTCATTATGTCCATGAAAGCAGCTGGTGCATTGGTCAAACCAAACGGCATCACAAGAAACTCATAATGCCCGTACCTCGTACAAAACGTTGTCTTGGGTACATCCACATTCTTCACCTTCAACTGATAGTACCCAGACCTCAAATCGATTTTAAAAAACACCGATGCACCTCAGAACTGATCAAACAGATCATCAATCTGCAGTAACAGATATTTGTTCTTTATTGTCAACTTGTTCAATTGCCGATAATCTATACACATCCACAACATACCATCATTCTTCTTTACAAACAACACCGGTGCACCTCATGGTGAAATACTCGGTCTAATGAATCCACGATCAAGAAAATCCTGCAGTTGCATCTTCAACTCCTCCAACTCCTTCGCGGCCATACGGTACGGAGCAATAGACATTAATGACGTATCTACATAGGTTTCAATGCCAAACTCTACCTTACGGTCAGGTGGCAACACCAAAATTCTTCTAGAAAGACACCCAAAAACTCGTATATCGTGCGAATATCCTATACCCTCAACTCTTTTAAATCAAGGTTCATCACATAGGCCAAGAAAGTCTGATATTCAGAACCCAACATCCGACTCGTTTCCAAAGCCGAAACAGCATTAGACAAGAACTTGGTATTCTCGTCAACAACCACCACCTCGAAATCATCCGACAACCTCAAAGATATTTGTTTGGTCTCAAAATCCACCACAACTCGATGCTCGGTCAACCAATCCATACCCAAAATAACGTCAAATCCATGGAATGCCAACTCTATCAGATCCACAGCAAAAATATGGCCTTGAACCATCAATGGCACCTACGATACAACTTCCTAACTACAGCTGTCTCCCCAAGAGAACTGGTCCCTCTAACACCACATTTAGAATTTCAACAGGTATATCAAGCAACTGGGCATGCTCACACAAGATGTATGAATGGGTAGAACCAGAATCAACTAACAAATACAATGGCAAGAACTGTAAAAAAAGTACCTGGAATCACATCGGTGTAATTGCGACCCTCGCAATGCGCATACACCCTAGTCGGTCCACCTCCCTCAGTCTGAATAGTAACGGCATGTGCCACAGTCCTCTGGTCACCATCTCGACACTGAAATGGCCCACGGCCTCGTTGCGGAGCAACAATAGGTGCAACATCATGCCCATCTCGGGCTAACAATAGAAAATCACACCTCTGATGGCCGCCAGACCCACAACTTCAACAAGCATTAGCTACAATAGGCGCATGTTCCTGACCCCCCCTGGCCAGACGCGAACAATCTCACCTCAAATGATCTCAGGGTGAAACCTAGGCACCGTGCCCCTGGACTCCACGCCCACAACACATGCGCCATGCCTCGACTCTGGGTGAAACCTCCTATCATGGTGTCTCTTAGCCTGACTATCGTTAGAACCAGAATCAGCAGCTCTCTTACCCGAGATAAAGCCTCTTGACCTAAAAGTCAAACCAAGATTCTATTCCACATCTTTGGCTTGCGAAACCAATACATCAAAATCGATGTAATCAGCAGCAAGCATGTATGTCTTAACCTCCTGCACTAGCCCGTAGCGAAAATGATCATATTCAGGCGTTCATCAGGGACCAACTCAAGTGCATACTGACTCAGCCTCACAAACTGCACCTCATACTCTACCACAAACATACTGCCCTGCACCAAAGCTATGAACTCAAGCTTCCTATCGTCCTGATATCGGACTCCTAGATACTTTTTTGAAAAGCACCATAGAAGAACTCCCATGTCACATTATCGGTCGTCATACCAGAAATTGAGGTAGTCCACCATGTATAGGCATCACCCTATAACAAGGAAACATCATAGCCCAGCTTACGGGCATCGGTACACCCTATCTGGCCCAGTATCCTCTCAGTACTATCCAACCAGCCCTCAGAAGCCTTAGGCGACAAACCTCAAAACTCAAATCTACCTAAACTATAAAGATGCTCTAGCGATAAACCCTACCCAACCACTGGCGGTGCTGGAATATGAACACCAACAACTGCTGCCTGAAAAGCACCGGTCATGGCCTGTATTAACGGTGCCATATCACCCATCCCTGGCCCAGCTGGCGCAGGTGGTACTTGCTCTACTACCTCAGGTGAATTAGGTGATGGCGGTGGTAACCCTCCAGGAGGTATAACATTCTCCTCAATTTCCTACCCAGTGGCAGCTGCAATCATACCAGATTGTAATTCTTTCCTCGGTCCCATCATGTTAACAATATATCTAAGGCATGATAATCATTCAATACAAAATAATTAGGCCAGCTTCAAGCAAGAATCCAAGACTTGCATTTCAAAATTATAACATTTCAGACTCTAATAATAAGGCAATGTGTTTCCCAAATTTCCCTCCCAACATGGCATAAAGTAATCACCGTGCATATTATAATCACCGTGCATATTATAATCATCGTGCATAATAAACATCAGATAACAACTCACAATCATATTACCACAATCAAACCAACTCCCAACTATCGCAAACCTAGCTCTGATACCACCAAATGTAACCCCCTCAACCCGGCCTAGTCGTAAGACCGAACCAAGCGAGCTATATTAGGTTTACTAAGGTAAACCATTAAGAAAAAAGCTAAAACGCGACCATTTTTTTCTTTTATCTTGTCTAGATGCAAAATTATTAACCTATAGTTCATACTATCATCAAGTGAAAACTCAACTTAATTGGGTATCGAATTGACATCCAATTAGCTCTATTGCAATTTAGGGACCAAATTGCAATTTGATCAAACTACATGGACTTAGCACATTTTTAAGTTGCCAACCTTTAATTAAGCAGGTTTTATATCCTCATGTTGAAAAATGACTCGATTTGATTATCCAAACTCTTGTATCCACAACATTCAGGGATCAAAACGCAAGAAAATAGAACTTCACTTCCATGACATTAACTAAATTAACAGACAACCGTACTGATACGTGAGCCACCATATTGATATAATGCCTTATACAAGCCGACTCTATTTCGATACACTACAACCCATTTCGATATGCCTAGCTGGCAGTACGTATTTACTTGACACTCGTATCGAAACGGTATGCTAGGGTTTTAGTACGTGGGTTTTTTTCCCAAAAAGCAATTCCAGTAAAGAAAATCTATACCGGTACACCCAAGCCCGTATCGAAACACAATGCTTGATTTTGCCTAGCCATACCGATACGGTCCCCCGCGTATCGGTACGCCTGGGCCTATAATGTCACATTTAGCTAGTTAAACAAGCTCTTAGCTTATCCAAAACACCCTAACATGCTTCTAACATATATCCAAGATAATTAGGAGACAAAACACAACATAGCAACATAGTTTCAATATCAAATCATGGCATTTTGCATCAAACGTAAATCTATAGGCATGCAACCTAGAAAACCATACAAGTAAAACATGAAACTCCAAACCATCATTAAAATCAAACCATAGAGGCCATTTACAACTCAAGAGCAACCATACAAACTTTCTCAAACATGGAGTTTATCAAAGATCTTCCAAAACCAAAACGAGTACCACATTGCCCTTATTACTTATAGTCTAATCCAAACATACTTTGGTAAACAAGTCTTGCTAGGATCCCTTACTCCTTGCTGCCTCCAAATCTCTCAATTCTCTACATTTATGGACAATAAGAGAGTAAGCACACAAGTCTTAGTGAGCAGTGCTCACAAACAAAACACCATCAATGCATTTAAAATCATTTCTTAACAACTCATTGAAATCCCATTTCAAAATTGTGTTTCAACAACATTTAAAACATCATCATCATGCCTTTAAACCATGCACTTAACATCTTTAAAACCAACATATTAAACCATATGCAACATGTATCATTAACCAACAACAAGTCCTATTGCTCAACCTCAATTTAAGCCTTCCCATGCATAACAACCATATGCAAAGCTTAAAGAGTAAACATGTATAAATCACATTATACAACATAACTTTCCAATGATACGTCAACAATTATATTTGTAGCCCCCTCGACCCGGCCTAGTCGCAAGACCGAACCGACCAAGCTATATTAGGTTCACCAAAGTAAATCGAGAAGAAAAACTTGGAAAACACAACCATTTTTTTCTTTTATCTTATCTAGAGGCATAATTATTAACCTACATGTACATATTGATCATAGGTGTAACCTCAACTCAATCGGGCATCGAATTGATATCCAATTGATCACATTTGCAAGATAGGGACCAAAACATAATTCTGCAAATCTATACTGGGTTTACTTATAATTTGCTTTACCAATTTTCCATTAGTCAGGTTACAAGCATACATGCCAAATTCCAACTTAAAATGATCATCCGAACTCATCCAATTGCATATATAACACAGGGACCAAAATGTAAATTCCACTAATTCAAAGGGTCAATTTCATAATTAATATTACCAATCCTCAATTAAACCAAATATATGCATACTAGTGAAATTTATGGTCAAAATGATCATTCAAACTCATTTAATTGCAAGTAAATCAATCAGGGACTAAAACGGGAGAAGACAGAAACCATGAAACATACTTTTAACTAACTTAACCACTACCATATTGACACGCGGTCAAATGTATCAATACGCCTGAGCATTCTCAAAAACTCCCGATTCTAGTAGCTCAAAACCGTATCGATATGCCTCCTCAAGTATCGATCCGCTATGCTTAAAACCGTAAACCCGTATCGATACAGTCACCCGTGTACCGATACGCTAAGCCTAAGATGTGCTTACCCGTATCGATACGGGAACCCGTGTACCGATATGTTGTACCTAGAAATACTTACCTGTATAAATACGGGCACACACGTATCGATACGCCCTAACCTGCGATGTCGAAATTTGCTGGTTTTTAACCTTGTTTTGGGATTCTAACACTTAAGCATGCTTCTAACATTCAAGTAACATCATCATAGATCATTTACCATCAACTACCATAGATCAATCACCAAGTAATGATCAACATGCTTCAAAGGTAACAATAGGCATGCTTTCCAATACTCAAGCAACCAAAACATGAACCATATGCAAAATCCAACAACCAAGATTATCACAAGACCAAAGCCACAATATAAACATGCTCAAGAGAGAGGTAACCACTCAAACCCTTCCAACAACATTTAAGCGACATTGCCTTTATTACTACTTAAAACTCAACATAGTTTGGTAATTCAAGTCTTGGAATTTCATTCCTTTCTTGCTAGGCCACTTGCACTCAATCAATCTGTATTGATGATAAAAGAGAGCGTAAGCAATCATTGCTTAGTGAGGAGCGCTCGAAACATGAAACATCTTCCAATTCAATTTAGAACCATTTTAAAACAATCATGCCATGCTTTCAAAACATGCACTTAATCTTTACAAAACCAGCATATTGAACCATATGCAACATGTACCATGGATTCCACAGCATAATATCTTATGTAATTCCCTCTACTTAAGCCTTCTCATGCATAACATCCTATATGCAAAGCCTAATGAGTAAAACATGTATAAAATACATCATACAAATCAATCCATCAACATGATACATTTAGAACATTATATTGGCTTACAAGTAATCCATCTCAACAACAATATTTCCATAAACCATCGTTAACATCGGATACACAGATTTCCCAAGAGATTTCACAATCTCTTGTATCCCAAAGGCATGGAGTTGTGCAACACATGCACCACCTCTACACTAACAAGGCTAATCCCCCAACTTGGAGTACACACACTTGACGCATCAACCTCTACAGCTCATGGCTGGACTAAAAGCCATCTAAATGTTACCTCAACAACATTGGGGTTCACATGATCGGAATAAGTACCTCTCGTACTACCTCTACAACCGCGGGCGACTTATTATAGTGCACTTTAAATCCTATGGTCTGCCAATTATATCCGATAACATTTTCATAACATTTTCAATTCATCACTTGCCAATATAATCCACTTTTATAAACATACCTCACTGTTTTCATATGCATTATTCAAATCTTTTCATCGTGCATTAAACCATGCATAAGCCATGTTCATAAACATTCTTTAAAAATCATGCATTACTTTCCAAATGCATCTAACATCATTTCATAACAATTCCCAGCATTAAACCATGCTAATTTCATGCATAAAACATGAGGTAACAACCATTTAACAAGTGCATTCATAAATCATTTGCCAACCAAAATTGAGAGAAAATCCACTTTACTTACTTCCAAGTCTTAAACCAGCGTATCAAGCGTAGTCTAGACTCCCATCAAACCTTTTCAAATCTTTGAAAAGCCATTCTTATTTGTTTCACTCACCGACAAAGCAACGCCTCCCTTACCGATGTCAAAACAAGCCTTCGGTAACTCCTCAACACCAAGATTAGCTTCCGAACTAATCTCCCCTGTTTCAAACACATCATAACAGAGAATCCAATGCATTGTAATGCATCCAAACTCACAACAAACAACAATTAACATTATCCACCTATAATCTTCCATAACACCAAATCTTAACAACCGAAACCATCATCGATTCATCCATAACCTCAACCCAACCATTAACTAAGAATCTCAACCTTTAAATAACATCAAATCAACAACTCAACCCAACCCCCTACCTCCAGCAACAATAATCACCCACAACACCTCAAAATTTCTTAACTATCAACCTAACAAATTAGAGATTCACTAGATTTCGGGATTCTACCATCAAAAGTCACTTCATTAACATTTTGAACATCAAAATCAAGTTATAAACCAATCCTCAATTTCAATCATAAATCACCAATTAAACCATAAATCCTAGTTTAATTAATTAAAACCCAATCAAAATCATATAAATGGATCAAGAACTTAGGAATTTCAATAAAGAACCTTTCATTAGAGGAGAAGAACGAATACTTACCTCCAATGATATCCCCATTAATTGCTTGTTAAAACATGAAAATCAAGGTAGAAACAATAAATATTTGATGTAAAATCTTTAGAAAATCAATTAGAAATCAAAACTCTATGAAATCCTGATTGTTACCTAAAGAAATAGTTGGAAATGTGTTTGGTGGGAGAGAATTTGAGAGAAAAGAAGTTACAAAGTTTGTTACATGAAATTCTTTTTAAAAGCTTAATTGTATTTAATTAATTCTCTCCCCTACTTATACATCATAAAAACTTAATTAAAAAATTAATTAAAATGGGAAATCTGATGAAACCCTTTTTGGATTATTAGCTCTTTAAAGATTCAAAATTTTGACCCATTTTCAAAACAGTCACTAAAAACAGTTTTGCAAACTTTGCATTTTGGTCATTAACTCAAAATGTCCCATTTCGAATTTCATTTTCCAAATTTATTTTCACCAAAATCATTAATATATTTAATAATGATTTTAAACTATTTTTCCATATTTTTATCCCTTATAAAAATATTTAATCCAATTTAAATCCCGAATCTGACTCGAATCTCTAGTTTTGCTCCACCGGACCGACTAAACCATCCCAAAACTCCTAGGCCCAAAACCAAGGCGTTACAACTCTCCCCCACTTAAGAAATTTTGTCCTCAAAATTTACCTGGAGGAAAAAGATGTGAAAATTGCTCTTTCATGTCCGACTTACTCTCCCATGTGGCCTCCTAAAATCCTCGATGCCGCCACAACACCTTAACAAGCTCTATCGTATTCCCATGTAGAACTTTAGTGTTGGTATCAAGGATCTCTACCAGTTCTTCATCATAGGACAAATACAACCTCAAATCAACATCCTTCACCGGTATAACATGCGATGGATCTGAATGACACCTCCGTAACATCGAAACATGGAACACATCATGAATCTTTTCCAACTCGGGAGGCAACCTCAACCGATAAGCTACAGGACCAACACGATCCAAAAGTTCATAAGGCCCAATAAACCTCGGACTCAACTTTCCTTTACGCCTAAATCGCATCACCTTCTTCCAAGGTGAAACCTTCAAAAACACTTTGTCACCAACAGCATACTCCACTTCTACGCTTCAATATAAGATTTCTGTCAATCGGATGCCACTTTCAAGTGATCAGACACAAGCTTCACTTTCTCTTTAGTGTCCTTCAACATATGGGGCATAGAAATATACTTCTCCCCAACTTCAACCCAACAAAGAGGCGTACGACACCTTTTACCGTATAAGGCCTTCATATGGAGTCATTTGAATACTAGCCTGATAACTATTATTGTAAGCAAATTCCACCAAAGGCAACTATTTTTCCCAGGTTCCTTGAAATTCAATAATGCAACACCTCAACATATCCTCCAAAATCTGAATCACACGCTCTGACTGTCCATCTGTCTGAGGATGATATGAAGTGCTAAAATGCAACCGAGTACCCAAAGATCGATGAAAGCATTCCCAAAACCTCGCTGTAAACCTCGGATCTCTATCCGACACAATTGAATTGGGCACTCCATGCAACCTCACCACCTCAGCAATATAAAGATCAGCTAATTTATCCAGAGTATATGTCGTATGCACCGGTAGAAAATGTGCACACTTCATAAACTGATCAACAATCACCCAAATAGAATCCTTTTTAGTTGGGGTCAAATGTAACCCCGACACAAAATCCATGGTGATTCTCTCCCATTTCTACTCCGGTATCCTCAATGGCTGCAACAACCCGAAAGGAAATTGATGCTCAGCCTTAACACGCTGACATACCATGCACTTGGCAACAAAATAAGCCATATCTTTCTTCAACCCAACCCAAAAATACTCATCCTTCAAACCCTCATACATCTTGATACTACCGGGATGCATAGCAAAAGGACTTGAATGAGCCTTGGTCAAAAATATTACGTCTCAACTCCTCATCACAAGGCACCACTATTTGGTCTTTAAAACACAACACTCAATCTCATTAAAATGGAAATCTAATGGTTTCCCATCCATGATATCCTTAACATGAGGTACCAACTCATTATCGTACGGCTGCTTCTCCTTTATCATTTGAAATAACGATGGCTTAACTTTCAACTCGACCAACAAACCTCCATCACGGGTTACACTTAACCGAGCAAACATAGCTCTCAACTCGACCACAAGTTTTTCTACTCAAACCATCCACCACCACATTTGCTTTACCCGGATGATACTCAATAGTCAAATCATAATCCTAAAGCAACTCCAACCATCGTCGTTACCTAAGATTCAACTCCTTCTGTGTCATCAGATACTTCAAGCTTTTGTGATTCGTGTACACCACACGCTTCTCACCATAAAGATAATGCCTCTAAATCTTTAATGCAAACACCACTACGCGGCAAGCTCAAGATCATGAGTAGGATAGTTATGCTCACGTAACTTCAATTGCCTAGATGCATATGCCACAACTTTCCCACCTTGCATCAACACACACCCCAAACCAACATAGGATGCATCACTATACACCACAAACTCTTTTCCCAACTCATGTTGAATCAATATTGAAGCTTGCGTCAAAGCTTCCTTCAACTCCTCAAAAGCTTGATGTCGATCCTCCGTCCACTCAAAACGAATATTATTCTGTAACAACTTGGTCAAAGGAGCAGCAATCTTTGAAAAACCATCCACAAACCGACGATAATATCCAGCCAATTCAAAAAAACTATGCACCTCCGTCACCGACCTAGGTGGCTTCCAATTCACCACAACCTCAATCTTTTTTAGATCCACACGGATTCCCTCAGCCGACACCATATGCCCAAGGAAAACCATTTCCTTCAACCAAAACTCACATTTACTCAGCTTATCATATAACTGATTATCCAGTAATCTCTAAAGCACAATCCGTAAATGCTCATCATGATCTTTCTCGGTACGAGAGTACACAAGAATATCATCAATAAACACCACCACAAATTGATCCAAAAACTTGTGAAACATCTGATTCATCATATCCATAAATGTCGCTTGTGCATTGGTCAACCCAAACGGGATTACCAAGAACTCATAATGCACATACCTTGTACGGAAGACAATCTTTGGCACATCCACATCCTTCACTTTCAACTGATAGCACCCAGACCTCAAATCTATTTTAGAGAACACTGAAGCTATCCCTAAATTGATCAAACAAATCAGTCAATCCACAGTAATGGATATATGTTCTTAATCGTCAACTTATTTAGTTACCGATAATCGATGCACATCCTCATCGTGCCATCCTTCTTTTGACAAATAACACCGATGCACCCCAAGGTGACATACTAGATCTAATAAAACCTCGATCAAGCAGCTCTTGCAGCTGCGTCTTCAACTCTTTCAATTCCTTAGATGCCATGCAATAAGATGCAATGGACACCTGAGTCGTATCAACATACGTCTCGATTTTAAACTCCACCTCCCTATCCGGCGGTAACCATGGGAACTCTTTAGGAAAAACTCCTAGGAAAATCATGAACTGTATGCGGATGTCCTGCACACGCACATCCTTAGATTCAGGATTCATAACATAGGCCAAATACGCTTGACATCTAAGTTCCAACATTCGACTTGCTTCCAAAGCTGAAACAACATTGGCCAAGAACTTTGCATTCTCGCCAACCACCACAACTTCATAATCATCAGCAAGACGTAAGGATATCCATTTGGTTTTAGAATCTACAATCGCCCTATGCTCGGATAACCAGTCCATCCCCAAAATTACATTAAAACCATGGAATGGCAACTCCATCAAATCCACGGCAAACACATGATCTTGCACTGTCAAAGGACACCTACGGTATAACTTCTTAACCACAACCCTAGCAAACCTTATCCAACCTCCAACAAACCCCGAGATTCCTTTTCCTACATTTAGCACACTCGGGTATCCCACTTCCGAAACTCTGCCCTAACTGACCTCTTTGCCCAAGCTCAGGTCGATGTCTCCTGTCAC
Organism: Hibiscus mutabilis; assembly: GCA_019671005.1. Taxonomy (NCBI): domain Eukaryota; kingdom Viridiplantae; phylum Streptophyta; class Magnoliopsida; order Malvales; family Malvaceae; genus Hibiscus; species Hibiscus mutabilis. Next base: position 42,252 of record JAGYYJ010000623.1, read on the forward strand.
GGTGTCTCTTATACCGACCACTACCAATATTAAAACCAACGGCTCTCTTGCTATGACTAGATCCTCCAGCACGGGATGTCAAACCTAAATTTTGCTCAATAATCTTGGCTCTCGAAACCAACACATTAAAAACAACATACTCTGCAGCCAACATATATATCTTAACCTCTGGGTCAATCTATAACGAAAGCGGTCACAATGAGTCCTCTCATCAGGCACCAGCTCTGAAGCATACTGACTCAACCTCATGAACTGAATCTCATACTCAGATACCGACATATCACCTTGCACCAAGGCCATGAACTCGCGTTTCTTCTCATCTTGGTATCTAGCTCTAAGATACTTCTTTTTGAAGGCAGACTGGAATGTTTCCCATATCACATTGCAGGCTCCATTCCCACAATCATTATAGTCAACCAGCTATACGTATCTCCCTGCAATAGAGATACAACACATCTAAGCTTATGATCATCAGAACAAGCCATCCAATCCAGGATATGATTTGTGCTGGCAAACTACTCCTCGGAAGCCTTGGCCGTCAACTCTCTAAACTCGACCCCTCCAAGGCCATGTAAAAGCTCTAAATGTGATCCTGGATTAACAACAGCTACCAGTGCTGATGCAGGTGTAATCACTCATTTTTATCTGGTTTGTAAATATCGTGTTAATATACATTATATAATAATTAATAGATACTATTATCGCATGTATGCATATGTTATATTAGTACATGTGATTAATATATGTGTATATATGTGTGTGTGTGGTGTGTGCGAATACATGTATATAGTGTATGTATTGTGTATGTACGTATTAGTAATTACTATGGTATTTGTATCATATGCGTACTTACATTTTTACGTGTACATTGTGTGTATGTGTAATGTGTGGTTATTTATGTTAATTATGTGTACGATTATATATGCATGTTTGTATATTATATTAATTAAGAGCGTGTTACATACATTAATGTTTGTATGTGCGCATGTATGTTATATGTATATGTGTGTGCGTGTATGTGTGTATGTATATACATATTATTATATATATATATTATTATTAGTATATAGATATAAATAGATAATATATTAAAAACCCAAGTATATTATAATGTCTAGTCCATTACATAATTAAAAAAGAAACCCATAATTAAATACATAGCTCATTTCGGCCAAGCCCAAACCCCATCTAATTAATCTAAAATCCCTAAAAACCAAGTTTAATAACCCTTCTTTTTCTTGCAGCCGTCGCCCTTCCAACCGTTGGATCAAGATTTGATCCAACGGTCTAGATGACACCAAGATGATCCAACTGGTGCGCGTGATGCTCACTCTCCAGACTGCTCACCTCTCACTCGTACGTGCAACGCATGCGCGAGACCGTTCGTTCTCCCACGAGCCACGTGTCAAGATCAGAGGCCACCTTATCACCCTTCAAATCAAATCGGAGCCATTCGTGTTTGAGATGATCTCATCCGTTGGATCAAATCTAATCCAACATTCGAAATAAAATCTGGCCAAGAGACTCTTCCTCTCTCCAACTACCCTCTATTGCCGTACACGCCACCCCTCACCGGCCTTCACTAACCGGGCATGCACAAAATCAAAAAAATATAGGGATATAAGATCCAAGTCACATTCAACAGTGAATCAAAAGTCAGAGGCAAACAAAAAATCACAGGATATATAGATATAAAATCAACACATATGTACTGAGTTTTTTACCAAATCTGAAATAAACAAAATCACACAAAAAAATCCCAGAAAAGGTTGCTTCTTTTTTCTCTCTTGTATGTTCATTCAACCAAAAAAATATATCATATACATAAAAGGGGAAAAGAATATACCTTTTCGGCTTCGGCCGACCACCTTGTATGGTGGCCGAGGTTGAGACCGCCGATGAACGGTACCTACACATATGTCCTTTTATTTTCTCCTTTCCTCCACCATCCTTCAAACTCTCAAAAGGTTTCTAAAATTTTTTGGTCTCGGTTTTTGTAGATCTAAGGTAAAATGTTTGTTTTCCTAAAATTTTGAGTTTGGATCAAGGTTAAAAAAAATAAAGAATGAGCCGTTTTGAAGGGTTTTGGGTTCCGCCTGGTGGTGGCTTATGGTGGCCGGGTTTTGGGTTTTAGGAGAGCCGACGTCGATCTTAGAGAGGGGAGGGGAAGTTGTTTTATAAAACAAAATTTCAAATGGAAAAAAATTTCAACCAGATCTAATAATGTCAATTTATAGACTTTTTAGTTTTAAAAAATGGTAAAATTACAACATAAGGAGTTCCACGTTTTTCAACTTTTCAAACTAAGTTTGTCCCTTGGTCTAATTACAATTACAGTCCTCGTTTCTTTTAGTTTTCTTTCAATTTCATCCTAAAATTAACATAAATCAGATTTTGAATGGTAAAACCGCTAGCTTAAACCCTCCGCATTTTCAATATTTTCAGTGTGAGCTTCCCCATTGGTTTAATTTCATGTTCAGTCCTTGTAACTTCGTTTCAATTTTTAATGCGATTCTTGAATGTGTGTCTTCTTCTTTTAATTTATGCTTCCTATTTTATTTTTGTTTCGTTTCAGTCCCTTTTCAGGTTCTTAATTATTTATGTCCTTTGTTCCTTTTTTATCATTTTTGCATTATTTTTGTGTATGCATAGGTTTATATGTTATGTTTATTTAGTCTTTTTTGGTATGCATTAGTACATGTTTAATTTAATTGGCATATCATGTCATTATGTTAGTTTTTATGTTTAATCTGTACTTTACATGTTAATTTATAGCATGTTTAGCTTCTTTTATGTTCATTTTGCTCTTTATATTTTCACATGTGTTCTATGTATTTTTGTTGCCTTTTTTTATGTGTTTATATGTGTCATTGTTTTAATATTTTTTATTTAGTTTATCTATTCACAATACATATATGTGTTTTATTAATTGAGCATGTTTAGTCTAATTATTTATCATGTATATATGTGTTCTAGTATGGTATATTTTTTGTTTTCATTTTAGGTTATATGTCAAAAATGGGTGATATTTGCCGCATACTAATATCATGTTTTATTCTATTTTAAGTTGTGTCATATGTTAAGTATTAGTTTTTTAGCATGTTTCTTAGATTTAATTAATTTAATATCGTGTTACATATATGTCATGTGTTTGTTGTATTTAGGGTCTTATATGTTTAAGCATGTTAATTTACCCTTGAAAGTATGTTTTTTTGCTTATGTCCCTATCTTTTTTTCATATGATTTAGTACTTTTGTTTATTTTTGTAATATTCATGTGTTTATGTTTTTTATACCATGTCAATATGAATGCTTTTTGCTTTTGCTTTCTAAGGTTGCATAATGGAATATAAATTGTCAATGCGGTGCCCTTTTATCCGAGCGTAAACGGGGCCAGTATCAGGCGTAGTGATGGTGGTTGGGCGTTTACTCTCGGATAACAGGGCTTTTAAAATTTACTCGCACATGTAATTAAATGTTAATTAAATCGTCATTTTAATCCGGAAAGTCTAATATTAATAAAGCGGTAATTATTAAAGTACCAATTTTGGGCGGTGTGGGGTGTTAATCCTTCCCCATCCGTAACCGGCTCCCGAACCCAACATTTTTAAAATCTCTGGTTTTATGGTGTACGGTCTACCTAAGTGGCCGGTGGTGACTTCATTTTAAATAAAATATAGTTTTTCTAAAACCCTACGGAATAAACATTTTAATACCCGAGAGACCCCAAATACCCTTAAAACCTCATTTTTTTAGCGTAGAAAAGGATATCGCTACAGCAGGCACATGCACTCCAGCCAACGCGGCCTGAAACGCTCTTGTCATTACCTGAATCAAAGGTGTCATATCACCCAACACTGGCCCATCTAGCACAGGTGGTACTTGTTCCTCACCCGCATGTTGATTCGACAGAGGAGATGGTAACCCCTCAATAGGCACAACATTATTCTCATCATCCCTATATTTGTATTCGCATTAGAACGAATTCTCTCTTTTTTGGCATCGTAAACAAAGAATTTATGGCATGATAATACACCAAAACAAAAATGATTAGGCCATCTTCAAGCAAGGATCCAAGACTTCCATTTCAAATCAAAGGCATTTTACATCAGTAGTAATATGGCAATGTATCCCAAATTATATTCTAACATGGCAAATAACGAGTAATCAACCACCATGCATATCAAACAACATGAATCAATCATCATACTCACCAAAAAACTTCCCAACAAACATAAACTAACCATAACCCACTCCCAACAATCATAAACCTAGCTTTAATACCACCAAATGTAACCCCCTCGACCCGGCCTAGTCGTAAGACCGAACCGAGCAAGCTACATTAGGTTCACCGAAGTAAATAGAGAAGAAAAACTTGGAAAACACAACCATTTTTTTCTTTTATCTTATCTAGAGGCATAATTATTAACATGGGCATCGAATTGATATCTAATTGATCACATTTGCAAGATAGGGACCAAAACATAATTCTACAAATCTATAAGGGTTTACTTATAATTTTCTTTACCAATTTTCCATTAGTCAGTTTACAAGAATACATGCCAAATTCCAACTTAAAACGATCATCTAAACTCATCCAATTGCATATATAACACCTAGTGACCAAAATGTAAATTCCACCAATTTAAAGGGTCAATTTCATAATTAATATCACCAATCCTCAATTAAACTAAATACATGCATACTGGTGAAATTTCAGGTCAAAATGATCATTCAAACTCATTTAATTGCAAGTAAATCAACCAGGGACTAAAACGGAAGAAGACATAAACCTTGAAACATACTTTTAACTAACTTAACCATTGCCCGTATCGATACACGGGCAAGTGTATCGATACGCTTGAGCATTCTCAAAAACTCCCGATTCCAGTAGCTCAAAACCATATCGATACGCCTCCTCGAGTATCGATACGCTATTCTTAAAACCGTAGACCCGTATCGATACAGTCACCCGTGTACCAATGCGCTAAGCCTGAGATATACTTACCCGTATCAACACGGGAACCCGTGTACCGATACGATGTGCCTGAAAATACTTACCTATATCGATATGGGCACACGCGTATCGATACGCCCTGACCTGCAATGTCAAAATTTGTTGGTTTTAACCTTGTTTTGGGATTCTAACACTTAAGCATGCTTCTAACATTCAAGTAACATCAACTACCATAGATCATTTACCATCAACTATCATAGATCAATCATCAAGTAATGATCAACAAGCTTCAAAAGTAACTATAGGCATGCTTCATAAAACTCAAGCAACCAAAACATGAACTATATGCAAAATCCAACAACCAAGCTTATCACAAGACCAAAGCCACAATATAAACTTGCTCAAACAGAGAGGTAACCACTCAAACCCTCCCAACAACATTTAAGCCACATTGCCTTTATTACTACTTAAAACTCAACATACTTTGTTAATTCAAGTCTTGGAATTTCCTTCCTTTCTTGCTAGGCCACTTGCACTCAATCAATCTGCATTGATGATAAAAGAGAGCATAAGCAATCATTGCTTAGTGAGGAGCGCTCAAAACATGAAACATCATCCAATTCAAATTAGAACCATTTTAAAACAATCATGCCATTTTTTCAAAACATGTACTTACTCTTTACAAAACCAGTATATTAAACCATATGCAACATGTACCATGGATTCCACAACATAATTTCTTATGCAATTCCCTCTACTTAAGCCTTCCCATGCATACCATCCTATATGCAAAGCTTAAGGAGTAAAACATGTATAAAATACATCATACAAATCAATCCATCAACATGATACATTTAGAACATTATATTGGCTTACAAGTGATCTATCTCAACAATAATATTTCCATAAACCATCGTTAACATCGGATACACAGATTTCCCAAGAGATTAATCTCTTGCAGCCCAATGGCATGGAGTTGTGCAACACATGCACCACCTCTACACTACCAAGGCTAATCCTCCAACTTGGAGTACACACACTCGACGCATCAACCTCTACAGCTCATGGCTGGAGTAAAAGCCATCTAAGTGTTATCTCAACAACATTGGGGTTCATATGATCGGAGTAAGTACCTCTCGCACTACCTCTACAACCACGAGCGACTTATTATAGTGCACTTTAAATCCTATAGCTGGCCAATTATATCCGATAACATTTCCATAACATTTTCAATTCATTACTTGCCAATATAATGCACTTTTATAAACATACCTCACTGTTTTTATATGCATTATTCAAATCATTTCATCATGCATTAAACCATGCATAAGCCATGTTCATAAACATTTTTTAAAAATCATGCATTACTTTCCAAATGCATCTAACATCATTTCATAACAATTCCCAGCATTAAACCATGCTTATTTCATGCATAAAACAGGAGGTAACAACCATTTAACAAGTGCATTCATAAATCATTTGCCAACCGAAATCGAGAGAGAAAAACACTTTTCTTACTTTCGAGTCTTAGACCAGCGTATCAAGCCTAGTTTAGACTCCCATTAAACCTTTTCAAATCTTTGAAAAGCCATTCTTATTTGTTTCACTCACCGACAAATCAACGCCTCCTTTGTCGATGTCAAAACAAGCCTTCGACAACTCCTCAACACCAAGATTCTCTTTCGAACTATTTTCCCCTATTTTAAGCACATCATAAGAGAGAATCCAATGCATTATAATGCATCCAAACTCACAACAAACAATAATTAACATTATCCACCTATAATCTTCCACAACACCACATCTTAACAACCGAAAACATCATCGATTCATCCATAACCTGAACCCAAACATTAACTACGAATATCAACCTTTAAATAACATCAAATAACATCTAAACAACAACTCAACCCAACCTCCTACCTACAGCAGCAATAATCACCCACAACACCTCAAAATTTCTTAACTATCAACCTAACAAATTAGAGATTCACTAGATTTTGGGTTTCTACCATCAAAACTCACTTCATTAACATTTTGGACATCAAAATCAAGTTATAAATCAAACCTTAACTCAGCAAAAACAGATCAACTACGAATTTCCTCAATTTCGATCATAAATCACCAATTAAACCATAAATCCAAGTTTAATTTATTAAAACCCAATGAAAATCATATAAAATGGATAAAGAACTTAGGAATTTCAATAAAGAACCTTTCATTAGAGGAGAAGAACGAATACTTACCTTCAATGATGATTCCCCCTTAATTGCTTGTTAAAACATGAAAATCAAGTAGAAACAATGAGTATTTGATGTAAAATCTTTAGAAAATCAATTAGAAATCAAAACTCTATGAAATCCTGATTGTTACCTGAAGAAATTGAAGTTGAAAATGTGTTTGGTTGGAGAGAATTTGAGAGAAAAAAAGTTACAAAGTTTGTTACATGAAATTATTTTTAAAAGTTTAAATGTATTTAATTAATTCTCTACCCTATTTATACCTCATAAAAACTTAATTAAAATAATTAATTAAAAGGGGGAAATCTGATGAAACCCTTTTTGGATTATTAGCTCCTTAAAGATTCAAAGTTTTGACCTATTTTCAAAATAGTCACTAAAAAAGTTTTGCAAACATTGCATTTTGGTCACTAACTCAAAATGTCTCATTTCTGAATTTCATTTTCCAAAATTATTTTCACCAAAATCATTCATATATTTAATAATGATTTTATACTGTTTCCCATATTTTTATCCCTTATAAAAACATTCAATCCAATTTAAATCCCGAATCAACTTGAATCTCTAGTTCCGGTCCACCGAACCGACTAAACCATCCCGAAACTCCTAGGCCCAAAACTAGGCGTTACAATATTTTCTTACAAGTGATCATTAAACAAGTCCATTAACAAAAGAGTTCATCCGGATACACGGATTCAAAAGGTGTTCAACCAACACTTCAAGTCATCTCAACCAGAATAGCGATACAATGACAATTGCAGTACATTACCAACCGGGTACACCTTTCAACCCACAGGGACACCAACCCCAATCATCAATTAGACGCTTAATCCACTAACGGGAGTCTACGGTACTGTTTAACCCCTCTACCGTTAGGGTACTTGGATGGAGTTTTCGGTACACGGATCTAAACCCCTCACATCCAAGGCGACTTATCATAGTGCACTCAACCCTATAGCCGGCCAACTATATCCGATAAAAATTTTAAAACCACATCATTTGCCAATATAATTAACCATTTAGCATTTACCTCACTGCTTTTAACAAGTATTAACCAAACCAATTTTCCAAAGCAACAACCATGCTTTAAACCACAAGTATAATCCATATACCTTCAAGGACCACTTACCATGTGCATCCTTCAGCATTTCACGCTCAAAAATAGTGTATCAAACACTTTTAAACATGCTTAAACAGTTGGTAACATGTAAATCAAAACAAGTGCATAAAACCATTTAACACTAGCACGATCGAAAGAGAAAATCCACATTTACTTACTTCTGAGCTTAAACTAGCGTATCAAGCTAAGTTTAAACTCCCATAAACCACATTTAACATTCCAAGGCTATAATCCACGTTCTCACTCACTAATACGCGAAGCCTTGATTTGTCGATGAAATCAAGCGTCTGAAGCTCCAATGCTACATCGTTTGCTTCCAAAACAACCTCCCCTATTATGTGATTTCTCCCTCAATTGGCTTGTTTAAAGCTCTGGATTTTGATAAAATTCTGAGTGTTTGGCAGAAAAAAAGTTGAGAGAAAAGGTTTAGGAAAAAGTTACGTAAATTTCCTTTAAAAGCAAATAACTAACTTAGATATTTTAATCCCTTTTAATCACCCTTTTAAAACACATGTTTAAAATGATTTCATTGAAGGGAGAAACCACTAGCAAAAACTTGGTAATTTAGCTCCTTAAGGATTCTAAGAATTTGACCCTTTTCATTTTAGTCACTTCATTTTGGTCACTAGCCAAAATGTCACATTTCTAAATTCCATTTTCCAAAATTGAGTTTCACCAAAATCAACATATATTAAAAGATGATTTTTAACTATTTTCCACATTTTTATCTTACCGAAAAATATACGGTCCCGAATTCAACTCGAATCTCTAACCTGGTCCACCAGACCGCCTAATAAACCTCAAAACCGCTAAGCTCAAAACCAGGGCGTTACACCAACTAAAGTTCATTTATAACTAAGAATCATGTCTTCCTCGGCACGCTTTGCTAATGAAGAGGATTATCAGGTGAAGTTTCACACGCAATCGTTTATTCCCAAAAAAAAACCATCTGGTCTGTCAATATATTCTATTACACGACGTTTCGTAAAATACTCACGACTCTCATATAAGAAGTCTACCCTCAAAATTTCACAAACTATTAATACAAATAACCCCCGCTTGTTGAGCCCTCTTTAGGTTCCTCAAGTTCGCCAAGGTCACTTTATAACCTTCTTTCACCTGGGGGCAATTGTTAGCACCTACAAACACCTACCGCCACGTATCGAAACTAGGATGAATAATATTGCTGACAGCGTAACACGATGGATGCCTAGCAATGAGCGTAGTAATGTGTGCTGACCACAACGCATAGGATCGCCCGCAAATTGTGTGATACCCTTCGCAATCTGTGGTGAACAGGTAAGACTACAAGCAACATTGCATCTCATCCGGTGACCACGTGGCTGCAACACATGCCCGCTACGGATGACAAAGTGAACTTAGGGCATCAAGTTATAGCCAGTCCAATCAACATGCCATAACAACCTGATCGTGACACTTGTTCGAGTAGTATAAAGTGAGACATACAATAAGGAGATCACCAAGATATTCCACTCCAAACACCATTTCCCACTAAAACAAGAGCAATACATGAACTCCAACTAGGAGCAGCCGTCTCAACCACCTTCGGGCCACCATTTCCGGTCTTTGTCCAATTTGACAATCAACTGTTAGAGTATGCCCAAAGACCAATCATATTATGATTGTAAATTACATTTGTTTTTACCTTATTTATTTATAAAGAGGCATTGCTATTATTATTTTCAGTTACAATTCTGCGTGCATAAACGGAATTATAATAAAGTCCTTAGAATAATATGGTTATTCTTAAATGTCCTTAGTAGAGTATTATTGTGGGCATGGACAATAATAATGCATTAAGACTAATATGTAGTTGATTGATGACAAAGTGTTGTCATTGACTTGGAGATGTCATATCAATACATAAGTATGTTTTAGAGAACGACATACTGGACTGACCCGCTATGAGCATGTTTCTTGGATTATTATGTGACAGTCACAACATTGCTCATAGTAATAACTACATGTATGATCCTCGGACTTGAGTTCATCATTATTTCAACATTGTGTGACATATTTTGATACAGTCAAACGTGTGTCGTGACTGACTACACTATAAAGACTGATATTGGATATGTCACAATCTATGTAGCTGGATATGGTTTGATCAAGATAGGATTTGTCCCTCCTACATAATAGGAGTAATATCACATGTCACTTGATTAAGTGAGACTAGAAATACATGGCCATGCTCGAATAAATTGATATGAGATATCATAGTTATTCTTTTATAGTAGTCTACTCAAGATATCAAGAAATATTATATGGACTTTACAAGTGTGACTATTCCATAACTAGTGTCTAATCTAGATATAAAGGACAAATGGATGTGATACATGAAAAAGAGTTAATCATAAAGAGGTTATGTCGAACCACGACTTCCTATAACTTAGGTAGCAATGATGTATTGCTATATGCCACTCATTGTTTACAATATTAGAATTGTTCTAGATATTATTGCTAACGTTACATGAACCTATAAGGGTTACACCCTATGATTGAAACAAACAAATATCGACTAGATAGCATGTGTGCAAACTTGTTGTACATGAAATTAGTTAAAATCGAAATTATTATAATTATTGTAAATATAGATAATTTCGGTCATATATATTTTAACACTAGATAATTATTGTAATTATCAAATACTATTAAAATAGAAATATCCCTAAAGAAACCTAATTAAAGTAGAATTAGATTCTACATATTTAATTATATTCGGTTAAATATATTGTATATTTATTGAATTCATATTTAATTAGGATTAGGGTTTTGAATGTTATATAAAGGCATAAGGTCTAGCGGCCAATTATATGCCTATTGCAAAAAGCATCTCTAACAGTTAGAGAAGCAAAATAGTGATCGTTTTCATTCGGGTGGACTGCGTAGAGGTCGAAACGCTGTTGTGACGACTTGAATTCGACATCTTGACTAGAAGAATCGGATTCTCCTATGTCCCTGCAGTTTTGGGATTTAATTGAGGTAATGTTTCATCCCTTTTTCACCCCGGATTCGTTCCTCGTATATGGATAATAGTTTAGTGAGTATCTAGGTAATTGTTTCATCCCTTTTTCACCCCCGGCGTTTCCCAACATCAACATATACCATCCAAATTGTTTTTAGTTCGATGGTTAAAATAGGAGTGGGATAATAGTTTAGTGAGTATCTAGGTAATTTATCCATTTTTATTGTGTCAAGTTAACACATCATTGGATGTCTAACGACAACTAACACCCGAATAATCAAATGTTTAAAAACAAAAACGTAAGAAACTATAACATTAGTGTTTTGAAATTAATTAGCAAATATGCACACTTACCAAACATAAGTGACATGCGATGTAGTTTACCCAAAATATAATTTAAATTTCGATACGTGTAATTTATTAAAAGCATACTCTCAAGCATGATGTGAAAGGACCTATATGCTATGGTTCAAAATTAGAGCGTATTTTTGGAAAGTAGCCAACAATTTTCAAATCAGAACAAAGTATCACCACTTATCACTGGAGTTATTGTAACAGTAAGATTGTCCATGCCCTAAAATGGAAAATTTTGTCCAACAATCCTCGATTAACAACATTATTTGGTTTTCCTCATCTTAATTTGGTTCCAAAATTAGAGCAAATGGAAACACACGTCTAATTTCCAAATTCAGATACAAAATCCTGCATGAGCTCCCTCGCCACCAAGTTGACTCATCTGTGTCGACTCAGCCGAATCATTGCCCAATTTAAAAAAAAAAATGGATGATGTAGTCACTTTTTAATCAATCATAATTAAGCTGCTTTTGGTTCTCTTTTTTCTTTCAAGTGGCTAACAAATTGGTTAACCATCGAACCCTGTTTGGCTCCATACTGCATCCCTGACCCGGCTCATGTCCCGACCTTTGAGGGTCCGACCCACGCCTTCGAACACCGAAGCTCCGCCAGATTTCTTACTCCGAGCGTACTCACGCGCCAAGTATTCGTGTGGCGGCACCATCTCTGAATCACTGTCATCCGAGTCGTGTACCCACTCCACCGAGTTAACTCTGTAAATCTTACTCCAGTCAGGCACGTTCACTGGAGCTGACGTGGCCATATGGTGCCCACGTGGCGAAGCAGTGGCCGCCACGCCGTCCTGGCTACAAAACTGGTGCACGATCCTAGGTTTCGCGGAAGAAGAAGAATCCTCGAAAGCCAAGGACAGCCCACCCGCGTGCCGATCGCCTCGGGAAATTCGAAGGAGACTACTCGCCCTCACGTCGAAGTTTCCATTCCCATTACTCTCAGCTTCAGCGGGTGGACTCCACTGGAGCAGAGAATTATCGACACTCCCGTCGTCTCCTCGATCTGCGACGTCATCGACCATCGACCAAACATCGTCCTCACCAAGTTCAGCGTCGTCAACGACAGTGTCTCCTTGGCCGTGCCCGTAGTTATAACTTCCGAGCAACCGCTCGCTCCTGCTGCTGATCAACCGCCGGCCTTTCGCCATCAAACAACCAAAAACCAAAATATCAAAGATCGAAAAAAACGAAACTGAAAACAGAATTTAAGAAAAAAAGGAAGAAAAGGAAAATTAAGAATCTATTGTAAGGGGGAAAAAGAGAGATGGAGAATGTTAAATAGAGTCCATTAGAGAGGAAACTCAAACATAAGGAGGGTTCGAAGGGGAAGCCATGAATATATAGGATTTGAGCAATGGGGCAGTGGAAGCCATTTCCATTTCATGTGAATTTGGAATTCATTTTGTCTTCATTTCATCTCTCCACTCCCACAACCTCCAATCAAATCATCGGTAAGAGTACACAAGATGCCAATGTCAACACGAAACTGTATCGTGACAAATAAATAAAAAATATTAATTTTATCACTATAGGTTTGGGACTATTTTAGAGAACAAACCCAAATAATATTTTAAGTTTTGGGATACATTTGGGTATATTTTAAGATTTACGATAAATTTTATGGTGCAGGATAAAATCGTCACCTGCAAATAAATAGCGACTTAAGTGAAGACGTCATCTAAGGTGATGATTTCACCTTAATTTATAATAATTTAATATTTTTTATCGATTCAAGACAAAATTAAGATAAAGTCGTCACCTGCATATATCGTCTTCACCCAAATCGCCATTTGCATATAGCAACTTTAACCTACACTGTAAAATTTACAATAGATTTTAGAATATTCCTAAAGGTGCCCTATTTTCCCAAATATTCAATCCATTTTGGATTATATATCTTACGAAGCCATGAGTTTGTTTAACCATTAATATCTAATAAATTATTAGAGATCCACTAATAGTTCAGTGACTGAAGATGTTCATCTTATATAAATTCAAATCTCGATATAATAATGTAATATCTTACTGTAATCACCCAATTCCGTCTGGCCCTCCTATTTTTTATTTTTAAAAATTCTTTTTGATTATTTTAATTTTGTTTGGAAAACGCACGCCCAATTTTGAAATTAAAATGTGGAGTCGCCACCGATCATTTAAAAATGGTAGACCGAAAACCAAAATAAAACCAGAAATTAAAAAATTTAAGTCCGGAAGTCGGTTATGGATGGGAAAGAATTTGCACCCACACCGCCCAAATTTGGTACATAGTCAATTATTTAATGTCTTAGTGTTGAAAATTACGAATTCGATTAAAATTTAAAATACGATTCTTAAATACGAATATATTGAGATAACCGCATCCTTTTGCACCCAGGACACAACTTCTCGTTTTTTTAAAATATTCGAAGAAATCACATCTCTATATGCCCAAGATACGATTTTTCGAAGTTTTAAAATTTTGAAATTAATTTCTTTAAAAATATATTGTTTTTTGATGATTTTAAAAACGTATACAGTGCAAAATATAAAGTAACATATAAAAATATATATACTTAAAATATAATATTTATGAAAAACCTATTTAATATTTATATTTATATTTATATAAAAACCTATATATATATATATATTTTAGGTTAGTAGTTTACATATATGTATTAAAAATAAGTATTTATTATTATTTACATACATATTTAAAATATAAAATTTTAAAGTAAAATATATAAAATGTATTATTTATTAAAAATATACTTATATATATGTGTTGTAATTAAACATCTATTATTATATTTTATATATGTTGTAATTAAACAAAATAATTTATTTTATAAATATACATAAAACCCTATAATATATATAATGTATAGAAACATATAAAAAATTTATACATAAAATATAAACAATAAAAAAACATATGTACATATATCTTACATATGATATTAATATATAACATGTGAAAATAATCTATTTTATAATAATAATAATAATAATAATAATAATAATAATAATGCATGATTTACACTAATATAGTAATATACATAAAGCAACATGAATATGAATATTAAGGGGCTAAAATGCATGGAATAATAAATTACATGGTAAAAATTAACAAACATTATAGGACTAAAATGAACAAAATGTAAAAATAAGGAAATAAACGTAAATAGACAGAAATATAATGCTGAAAAATAAATACTAAACTAGAGTGACCAAATTGAGATAAAATAGAAATTAAAAGCCAAAACAATGACGAAATTAGACGCGAATAAAAACTGAAGGATCAAAAACATAATTATCTTGTGACCAGGAGTGAAAGCGGGAAAAGTGTTTGGGGACCATGGCCGTAATTAGACCATTTAATAAAAAGCGAATCTCCCCAGGTTACCGGGTCACTGCACGGGTCAAGGGTCTTAAAACTACGTCGTTTCATGGCCGGTTGGGTAATTAAAACCCTCTTTTGTTAAAACAATTTTAATTGAACCGCATAACCCTAAAACTTTAAAACTCATCCTCTTCCTCTCAACCCCCACACGACCAGAGGCAGACGGCGGCCGTCAAGGGGCAACGCCACCACGCTCGGCCGGCCTTCGCGTGACGTTCAACGGCGGCTCGGCGTCACGGCGAGGATCTCGGCATTCACGAGTGACAATGTAAGATTCGAAACTCTCCTTTATTTTGATTTCGAACTAAAAAAAAAAGAAAAAAATTTGATTTGAAAGGTAATGGAGAGAATACCTTTGCTTTGAAGCTTTTGATTTTATTGATTCTAAATTTTTTTACAAATTTTTCAACCGAAAAGCCTTTTCAGATTTGATTTGATTTGATTTTCTTTTTTGATCCCAAAAATCTCCCTAAAACTCAATTTTTTTAACTCCAGAACCTCTTAAAGCTCTCTGTTTTTTTCTTTCGAAATCCTCCCTGTTTACATTTTCACTCGGGTTATATAAACCCATTTCGGTTACAAGGAAAATAAAAATAATATCCCTGTGTTGCTACAGATTTGGTGCTGAGATCCGGATTTGGTGGGATGCAGTAGGGCATGGCGATGCCAGAGTAGGGGAATGGGTGTTGATGCTGGCTGTTGGATTAGGACAGTTTAGGTTAGGGTTTGGTTTGGGTAGATTAGGGTTAAATGGTTTGGGGTTAAGTTTAGGGTTGAAGGTGGCGACAGAATGGGGATAAGGGGATTAGGGTTTGTTTTGGGTTTTTTTGGTTCTGGGTTATTGTAACGGGTCGGGTTATGATAACCCGGATAAAATGGGTTATTACACTTACTATTTAATTAAATAATATCTAATTTATTAACCAATTAATCCAGATTTCAAATCAGTTTTATAGAACCACAATGTAACAATGACCCTCCCAATTCAGCTCCTGGCATTGTTTAAAAAACGCTAAATCAATTGGTGTTGATTCTTGGTGTTATCTCTCGCCTTAACTCTAAATCGCTTAATGCGTGAAAATCAGTTGCAGTTGAAGAAGACATTGCCGCCCTAACTGCTTCTCTTCCTCTTTTTTCATTTTTTTCATTTTGTTAATAGGGTCGTGGATTTGGTTGTGAAAGTCAGTCTTAAGAGGGTATGCCCCCATGACTGGCTTGTCAACCCTCCTTTTAAAAATACATTTTTATATATGGACTAATCATTTTAGTGTTTACATCGTGAACTTCTAACCAAAGTTTGTGTGACAACCAAATAATTAATATAATAACTTATTTAATCTTTAATATTTATATATTCAATCAATTTGATTGGTAATTATAAAAAATATTTTTAATATTTTCATATATTTATAACATAGATCATAAATAATATTTATAAAATTAATATATTTTCATTAATATTATAGTTGATGTATGTTCTTATATTATTTTATAATTTATGTTATGATTTAATATTTTTTGTATAAAATAAATGAAATTAAATAATGATTTTTTAATTTGGTGTAGCGGTTAAATGTTGGATCTGCTCTCTGAAGTCCTTTGTTCAAACCAGGGATGATAATTTTTCTCAACATCTACTGGTTCCGACCTGACCCGATCAAGGTTGAGTTTATTTTAATCGAAGATCAGGATGAGTTAGGTTGACTGCTTGTTAAAATTTTAGAGTTGGGTCGAAATCGGGTTTAGATGAGACTCACCTCGGCCCAATATATTTACTAAAATATTCTTTTATAATTATTTTTATATAATATATTTAATATTTTTATTAATTTGTAGTGTCGAGATGAGATTAGTCAATTTTTTTGTTAAAATTTTAAAATCGGGTCGATGTTGGATTATGTTTATATTATGTCAAATCAAAATCAGGTTGACTTAAGTTATAATAAAAATAGGGACGAATTAAGATGCCTAAACTTTGAATCGAAGTTGGAGTGACAAAAAACTTGTCCCGTCGTCATCCCTAATTCAAACTCCTTATTTTACATCATAAGTTTTCCTATCTTTTCATACAGATATAATAATAATACATGTCATTGTTTTATTAGATGGCATTATTTTATTAAAGAAAAACACATTTGGTTTTCTTCTTCGTTTTTCTCTCGTTACCCTTGTGATATATCCTAGAGCCATGGCATGCCTGAATTCTTGTTTCGTCAGAAGGGTCACTTTGTTGTTCATCATATTTGGATACGAGTATTGATGGAATTGATTTTACAACCATAGTATTAAATTGTGGTTGTAACATAATATAACGGTTAAATTGTAATGTCTTTAAGATTATTACGATGTAATATTGACGCAATACTTAGCATCACAATTTTTACGTTCTAAAACTGTAATGTAAGGCCGCAACATGTCATATATTGCGCTGCAATACCGCAACAACGTAATACACTTTTAAATGGTTTAAAATATAAAACTCAATAAGTAAAATACTCAAGTATTATTAAATGGCATTGATTGATCAATTGGCCTCATGAACTAGAACGATATGACTTTGTGCATCAAGTTGTCTTATCCACCTTACCTTGAACAAAATTCAAGTTTTGGGTTGTCTAATTACCATTTATCATATCAGATATTTCCTACCGATAGTACACCTTATAATGCTCACATTGTGATACCTTTTTCATATGAAATGAAAAATGATCAAAGTCAAGGTAGTAATAAGTTGGAGATGCTTTAGAACGTCCACGCCATTCACTTCGATGATGAATTATAAGAAGTTAAGTTTTTATATGTGTATGTGTGTACTTTTTTTGAAGTTATGTAAAACAAAATTTTTCATGTTAAAGTATAACACTATAGAAAATTCATATGGTTTTTAGCATGATACTATTTATATGGTATTCATTGGAATTATAGTTGTAGGTTAAAGGGTCAAATTTGTCCCTGTAATAATCCAAAATCAGCAATGTTGCCCCTATTTTTTTTCATAATTTTGCCCTTAAAATCATTTAATTGTAGCAAAATTTTCCTTTGACTGATGTTGACCGTTAAAGTGTTGACGTGGCAGTTAACAGTGCTAACGTCACAATTTTGCCCTCGAAGTCAATCAATTGCAGCAATTTTGCCCTCGATTTATTTAGTTTTTGAATAAAATTGGATAAATAATTTAGTTTTTCGGGTTAAACTTTTACAAACATAATATATAAAAAATCGATTAACAAATTGGTCAACAAAAAATTATATTTTTTATCAGCAACGTATGATTTATTAAAGGAAAAAGAATACATCAATTACTGGAAAATCCGTAAACTTAATAAAAATAAATAGGATATTCAAAAAATTATTGAAAATAAAACTAATATAAAAATTAAAATGTATTAGAAATTATAAAATGATAAAATATAAATATAAAAATTAAAAAGTGTTTATAAAGTATTAAAAAATTAAACAATTTCATCAATTTTTTCTTTCGTTTTTCTACATTAAACTAATGCTCATTAATATTTGATAAGTTTTATTACTACTCTAATGAAAGGATGATTCCATTGAAAATATGTTCAAGGAATATTAGTTGGCTTAGCAACTTTTTTAATGATTTTTATAAATATTTTGGAATTTGATTTTTTTTATATTTTTATTTTATCATTTGATGAAATTGTTCATTTTAATGCTTTATAAATACTTTTTAATTTTTATATTTATATTTTTATCATTTTATAATTCCTAATATATTTTAATTTTATATTAGTTTTTATTTTCAATATTTTTTGAATATCTTATTTATTTTTAAAATTACCAGGGTCCCAAATGATATTTACATCAGTTTGTTAATCGTTTTTGATATATTCTGTTTGTAAAAGTTTAACTCGATAAACTAAATTATTTATCCAATTTTATTCAAAAACTAAATAAAACGAGGGCAAAATTGCTGCAATTGAATGACTTTGAGGGCAAAATTGCATGAATGACTTCGAGGGCAAAATTGCGACGTCAGCACTTTAACGGTCAACATCGATCAAAGGGTAAAATTGCTGCAATTAAATGACTTTAAGGGCAAAATTACATAAAAAAAAGGGCAACATTATTGATTTCGAATTACTACAAGGGAAAATTTGACCCTTTATCCATAGTTGTATTATCCATTATTTAGCCTTATAATGTTTGTATAGTCTATATTTTTTAATAACCTTTTATCTCTAAATTAGGATTTTATTTTTATAAATTAAATAAAACACATAAAATAGTATATTAATATTAAAACATTAAAAATATGGTAGCGGAATGTATATATGTATATAATATTTTAGAAATTTTGTAGTTTTTTTACGAACAAATAACGATCACAACAACCGTTACGTTACATAACACCCACAATATCCGTAATTGCGACAGAAATCATACCACAATTTAATATTATGTTTACAACACCCCTTCAATTTTTACTCTGCTATACCTTTACTGATGATTTATAACCTGTTTTTCAGTGATGAGAAATCCTCCTCCGATCCTTAAACTCTCGATCTACATATTCTGAAAATCGAAGATTTGTTGAAATGATGCCTGTTGTTTGTTCCTTGTGTAGTTTTCTCTGTTAAGGTGTTTTCTTTTTTAAGAATTTTGTTTATAACTCTTCTAATGTTCTTTGTTTGGCCCCCGTTAACCCTGTTGTTTTCGAGGTTAAAATGCCTTGTTGTTCTCTTGGACTCCTCAATAAATTTCATTCTTTCTGTAAAAAAATATGTATACCAAATAATTAAGGTTTAATCGTCAAAATAGTGTCTAAATTATACATTTTTACATATAGATATTTAAACTATTTTTTTGGATTAAATATGTGTCTAATATTTCATTCTGTAATCACTATAAAGTTTTTCCCATCAACGGCCATTCAATTTTTTTTTTTCCTGTTATCCAATTATATATGGACATGAGACATGTGTTTTAAATTTTTTTATTTTTGTTAGAAAAAACATTAAAATCTTTCACTTTCTTACAACCCAAAATTTCAAAATCTCAAAACCAACTCAAAACACTAACCCTAAATTCCATTTCAACCGCCAGTCCAACCATCACCAGTCACTCTTTTGTTCGTCGGACCCCTACGACGACGGAGTTAGCAGAGGTGATAAACGACGATAAAAAGATTTGAGTTAGAAATTTATGATATTGTGTATTGGGGATCTTCATAATTTATGGATTTAGGGTGGTAGCAAGGGGTGGTCGGCCAATGGGTTATGATGAAAAAAGGGGTGGGTGGATGGGTGATGGTCGACGGTGGTCGAATATGGGGATTTATGAATTTTAGAAATTAGGAATTTTGAGATTTTTTTGAAAAAGTTTAAATTTTGGGTTTTTTAAAAAAATAATATTTTTATTTTTTAAAATAAAAAGTAATAAATAAGCTATATGTCTTATTTTTATTTGATACCATAAATATTTTAACGATCGTTGATGGAAAAATCTTATAATACCTACATAATGAAATGTTAAATACTTATTTGATCTAAAAAATTATTTAAAAAATTATTTAAAAAAAATATAATTTAAACATTTTTTTTACGGTTAAGTCAATAGTTAATTAATAGAAAAACTTGGAACAGTGAGACTTTTTGTTACATTTAGGGCCGTAAGCGCCATTTACTTGCTAGAATTCGAGGCGTCGAGAAAGCACTTGAAAATGTGCGATCCCCATGCTTGAAGAGCTTGAGCTGGCCTTAAAGAATAAACTCAGTACAGTGTTAGACCAAGGGGAAAAGCTTTGGCTCCAAAAATCTAAAAGCCGTTGGATTGAGATGGGGGACAGAAACACCAAGTATTTTCATGCAGCAACTATGGCTCTGAAAAAACGTAATACTATCCGTAGGCTTAAAATTGGTGATGGTGAGTGGTGCGATGACACCACAATTTTGAAAGCCGAGGCTGCTAATTTTTTCCAACGCCTTTTCATAAGCGAGAGTCACGTCCAATCGACTGATGCACCATTGAGGAAGTTCTCGCATGTTGCTGCGAGGGAGCTTCAGTCTGTTCTTGCGAAGGTTACGAAGGAGGAGATTCGACAGGTTGTTTTTTCTCTGGACCCTTTGAAGTCGCCTAAAATTGATGGGTTTCACGTAGTCTTCTATCATAAAAATTGGGATGTGGTAGGTGACTCTGTGGTGCAGTTTGTTTAGGATTTTTTTTAAAGGTAGACCTTTAGCAGACTAGGTTTATAAAACTCTTCTGGTTCTCATCCCTAAAGTGGAGGCTCCGGAATAGTTTAGTCAATTTTATCCTATCAGCTTATGTAATGTGCTGTACAAGGTTATTTCTAAGACCCTTGTGAATCACTTGAAACCTTTTTTTAGCGTCTTGGGTGCAGCAGAATCAGGTCAGCTTTGTGCCTGGATGGTGCATTTAGGATAATATTATCATTGCACAGGAGGTCATTCATTCGATGTCAGTTAAAGTTGGTAAGAAATCCTGGATGGCGATCAAAGTGGACCTTAAGAAAGCGTACGATAGGCTTGAGTGGGACTTCTTTGAAGAGATTTTAGTTGATGTTGGACTACCAACAGGTTTTTTTTGTTGATTATGCAATATGCAGAACTGTTTCAACTCAGGTTTTGTGGAATGGTGAAATATTGCTGGAATTCAAGCTTTCTCGTGGTATTCGTCAAGGTGACCCTTTGTAACTATATTTGTTTTTCATTTGTATAGAGAAGCTTGGACAGATGATTGAGAGGAGTATTAGTGACGGTCATTGGAAATGTATTCACCTCGCTCGTAACAGTCTGGGGTTGTCTCATTTATTTTTTTGCAGATGATCTTGTCCTTTTCGTTGAGGCTTCAATGAAACAGGTGAATGTTGTGAAAAATATTCTTGGTGATTTTTGTGCTTGGTCGGGACACAAGGTTAGCATAGCCAAGACGCAAGTTTTTTTCTCCAAGAATTGTAGCTCGAGTGTAGCTTCAAATATAGCGGGGACCTTTGGTTTTGAAAATGTATCTGATTTAGGGAGGTATTTGGGCGTTCCACTTCTCCATAGACGTGTGAAGAAAGCTATATATGCTTATCTAATCGACCAGATTAAATGTCAGCTCTCTGGTTGGGTTGCTAGTTCTTTATCTCTGGCGGGGCGTATCACGCTCGCCAAGGCAGTGTTACAAGCTGTGCCAAATTATACAATGCAGTTAACCTGGCTCCGAAAAAGAGTGTGTGAGGAGGCTGAAAAACCCATTCGCCAATTTTTTTGGGGTAAGAGTACTAGTAATTCAGGGATATCGCTTGTTAATTGGGATAGGATGCAGCGTTCGATGAAGTAAGACAGAGTGGGTTTACGGAACTTAGAGAATCAAAATTAAGCTTTTTTGATGAAATTGGGACATAAATTAATTACTAATGATGATAGCCTTTGGGTCCGGATACTCAAAACAAAATATAATTGGGAAGGTATTCTATCATGTTCTATTCGGATGCTCTCAGATTTGGAGTAGCCTCAGTGCGCTTTGGGAAGAAATTTATAATAGTGTTTGTTGGAATATTTGGGATGGTGAATCTACGAATTTCTGGTATGACACTTGGATAGCGCGACAATGACCTCTTGTGAATTTTTACCTTGGTGATGGGGAACCTATGCCTATAAGTGTTGCATCTATGGTGACCGAAACTGGACAATGAAACCTACCATACCTTTTCGCTGCCCTCCCTAAAGATATTATCCAACGTATTTTTGCTATTCGACCGCCCCATCCTTCTCTGGGTAGGGACATACCTGTGCGGCGCTGGTCCGACAACCAAGTTTTTTCATCCAAGGTTGCCTATGAAAGCTTCACTGGGAGTGATGAATAGGTGAAGAGTAACGACTGGAAAATTATATGGAAGAAGAATGTGCCACAACGAGATAGAACTTTTCTTTGGTTAGCTAGTAGTGAACGCCTCCTTACAAACATAGAGCGTGTTCGGGGACATATAGCAGCATCGACTTGTTGTTCTCTCTGTTGAGCGGATAAGGAGAGTGTCGAGCATGTTTTGAGATCATGTCCGTGCACAATATCGATATGGAGCCGTGTAGTCTGTCCTTCTAAATTTTTTTATTTTAATAGGTTACTGTTTGTTGAATGGCTTATGATCAATCTATGCACCCAAAGATAATTTGTTATTGACATTGCTGCGTGGGATTTTTTATTTCCAACAATATGTTGGTTGTTATGGAAGAAACGAGCTCTTTGGTAATGGATGAAGGCTATATGGAAACTGGAGATTTCCTTGCGCGGTATATGTCCATGGCGGCTGAGTTTTATATGAGTGCAACTGCTCGTGTGGTTGCTGGATCAGGGTTTCAGCATGACCATGGTACGTTGGGTCGGTTGTGGACTAAGCCTCAAAAGGGCTGGGTTAAAGCTAATGCGGATGGTGCTTGCAAGTTAAATGATCAGAAGACTGCTGCAGGGGGTGTTATGGAAATTGGATGTTTGGTTTTGCAAGAAACGTTGGCATTTGTTCGAGTATTTTAGCGGAGGTATGGGTTGTGCATAATATTCTTTGGCACGCTTGGAGGCTTAGGTTTCGTTCTCTGGTGCTGGGAATTGACAGCATAAAGGTAGAAAGCATCTTAAAAGGCGTGTTGAATGCTTTATCGGGCAATGCTCTCGTTGATGATATTCGTGACTTTTTGGCAAGAGAATGAGACGTTATTATTCGTAGAATTCCTAGGGAGATGAATAAGGTTGTCGACGCTTTGGCATCCTTATTACGTGATGCCCCGGTAGGAGTCTTATTCTTTGATGTCCCTCTTGCTAGTCTTAAGTCTCTTGTTAATAGGGAGAAACAGGTCGATCTGGATGTTGGTTGAATTATGTTTTGTTGGTAAACTTTTCGTCACGCTGATAGTGACTTTTATGTAAGTTCTACCATGTGTACTCTTTTCCCCATTTAAGTTTAGAAGTTCTTTAACGAGGCACATGGTGGAATTGTAACCCCCTTAACCCGACCTAGCCGAAACCGAGCTAAAATGATCACATTAGGTTTGCCGAAGCAAACCCGAGCTAATAACTAAACTAGTACATTTTTTTATTTTATCTTGTCTAAATGCATCAATTTAATTCCTATGGTGTACAAACATTAGCAGAAATCTTACATTCAAATCAGATTTCAAAACAGGGTTCAATTGCTCAAACGCGCACGTTGAGGACCAAAACATAATTTCCACAAAATTTGGGGTCTTAATTAAAATTAAGATTACCTATCCTTCATTAGCCCCATTTCATGCTCACATGTTAAATTTCAGCTCAAAATAATCACCTAAGCTCAGGTAATTGCATATATAACATTTAGGGACCAAATTGCACAATTTCCAAACTTCAGTAGGCTAACATGCACAAAGCAACAAGGCATACCAATACGAGCAAGCCTGTACCGATACGGCCTAATAACCATAACGACTATACGTATCAATACGCAAACCACCATATCGATACGGTGTGTTGACCCACCCGTACAGATACGGTCTTGACCCGGTACTGATTCCCCTTGTGATTTCTCAAAACCCATAATTCTAATGACCAATTCGCGTACCGATATGGTACCCGCGGATCAGTACGACTCTTCAAAAATACAAGGGGTGTACCGATACGCAAACCCGTGTATCGATACCCTGAGCTATTTTTTCACCCAATTGAGCCTTCACCAGACCCAACGTACTGATCCTTGGGTACCCATACTAGTACGCTGAGGCCTGTAATGATCTCTAGGTCCAACATATGACACTTTGGCTTAATCTAAAAGCATTCAATACATATATAAACATCATACAATCTCAAATACATGCTTAACACCAACATACCAACATTTTAAGCAAACAAACAAGCCTAACACTAGCATCCACATTATCTATAGGCATGATTCCTATTCAACATGTAAAAGCCTTAAACCAAAGTTTAAACAAGCATAAATGGCCAATTAAACATCCAAAACATCAACATAAACTTGCACAACCATGGAGTTTAGCAAACAACCCTCACAATCAACAAACGACCACATTGCCTTTGTCATTACAAG
The DNA here is from genome assembly GCA_019671005.1 of Hibiscus mutabilis. Lineage (NCBI taxonomy): Eukaryota > Viridiplantae > Streptophyta > Magnoliopsida > Malvales > Malvaceae > Hibiscus > Hibiscus mutabilis. The sequence goes on from JAGYYJ010000623.1 coordinate 67,346, forward strand.
TCTAAATCAAAATCATACTTTCGCAAACACAAGTCCTTGGATTTTCTTCGCTTGCTTGCTGCCTCCAACCTTTAATCCTCTGCATTGATGGTAAAATAAAGCGTAAGCACACTAGGCTTAGTGAATGCTCAAAAACAAACCACCATCAATACATTTAAAACCATTTAACAATCATTTTGAAAAACCACTATCCAAAACACCTTTCAATCATCATTTCAACATCATGCCTTATTAAACAATGCACTTAACATTTCCAAAACATGCATATTAAACCATATGCAACATGTATCATGGATTAACAACAAAATCTCATTTTTTACCCTCAATTTAAGCTTCCCCATGCATACTACAAATGCAAGGATTAAAGAGTAAAACATGTTTAAACCAACCTTAAACAACTTAATCCATCTCATGATACATCACCAATTTTATTGGCTTACAAGTGATCATTAACCAAGTTCCACTTTTAAAAGTATAACATCGGATACACGAATTCAACAAGTGTTCCCAACACTTCATGCCATCTCAACTGGAATCAAATGTACTATTACAACCGGGTACAATCACAACCCAAACATCAGTTAGATGCATAACCCACTAACGAGAGATTTTGGTACATAGATCAAAACCCCTCAACCGTTAGGGTACTTGGATGGAGTTTTTGGTACACTGGATCAAAACCCCTCAACTTCCAAGGTAACTTTTTATAGTGCACTATTAATCCTATGGTCGGTCAACTATATCTGATAACATCTCCAAAACCTTTCCATACTATCGCTTGCCAATATAATTCATTTCTTAAACATTAATTCACTATTTTCATATGCATCAATCAAAACCATTTACTCAATGCATTTTACCTTGCATTACCAATATTCAAAAACATTATTAAAACATGCATTACTTGCATCAACATCATTAGATAACCATTTTCTAGCATTAAACCATGCTCAAATCATGCATACACAATGAGTAATTAAACCATTAAAACAAGTGCATAAAAACCAATTGCCAAACCGAGTTCGAGAGAGAATTCATCATTTACTTACTTCCGAGCTTAGACCAGCATTTCAAGCTTGATCTAAACCCCCAAACACAACTTTCAAACCTTTGAAAAACTACAAAACTCGTTCTCACTCACCGACACGCAAAGCCTCGCTTGTCGATACGGTAAACACGCCTCAAAAGCTTACAAAATGTTCGTTCAAGCTTTAGGATCAACTTTCTCTATTTTATCCACACAAAAATAGAGGATTCAATGCATCAAAATGCATTCAACAGCCCAACAACATCAATTCACACAAATTCTCAACAACCTCTACCCAATTTCATTCTATAACAACCGAAAACAACATCAAACACCTTCCAAACTTAACCCAGTCAAAACCTAACATTTTAACCCATCAATTAACATCAATTAACATCTAAAAACATAATAACACCATCCTTATACCTTCAGCATTCATTAAACCTCCACAACTTCTCAAAAACACATAACTAACAACCTAGATAATCAGAGATTCACTTAGTTTCGAGATTCTATTGTTAAAACCAAATTATTAACATTATAACACATCAAAATCATGATTAGAATCAATCAAGAACTCAGCAAAATAGAGCCTATACGAAAATACATCAATCTCATCATTTAAACCTTGATTTAACAAATTTCCCATAATTAAATTATCAAATCAAGTTAGGAAACATATGTAAAGGATCAATAACTTGAGAATTTTAGTAAAAAACCTTATATTAGATTAGAAGAATGATGTTCACCTCTAAACTTGGCTTTCTTCTTAATTGGATGAATTTTCTTGAGAAAACAAGATCAAATCAAATAGGTTTTGTTAGGAAACCATTAATGATTCATTTGGAAACAAAAGAATGTTGAAATCAAGTATTTGCTTGAGAAAATTGCAGTAGAAAAGAGTGTTTGGCTGGAGAGAATTTGAGAGAAAATCTTTTGGTGAAAAGTTAGTTACGTAAAGTTTTCTTTAAATGCTAATTATGAAATTAATTTTCCCAAACCTTTTATTTAATTTAAAACCTTTTTAAAATATCCAATTAAAAGAGCAAAGCCTGATATTAGACTTTGTCCAAATAGCTCCGTAAAGATTCTAAGTTTTGAACCTTTTACAAAACAATCACTAAAAATAGTTTTCAAACTTTACATTTTGGTCACTAACCCAAAATGTCACTTTTCGAAACTTTTTTTTGTAAAATTGATTTTACCAAAATCATTCTCACTCTAAAATATTTATTTCCATTTAATCCTGAAACTGACTCAAATCCTCTAATCCAATCCATCGGACATCTACTCAACCTAGAAAACTCCTAGGCCCAAAATTAGGGCGTTAAAGGAATCCCCTTTTATATTAAAAAATAGGAAAATCAAGATGTATTATAAATAAAATAATGAAGAACAATAAAAGAAATAAAGGAACAAGGAGATGAGAGAAAGAAGGAGATTTGTATTTATTCTGAATATTGAAGTGTGTACAATGCCTTCATCAAATCATCTATTTATAGGCATAAGAAGTACATAATGCATTAAACTGTAATTAATGAAGATAATATCTCTAATGATAAAGTAAATCAATTCTCCTTAATAAAGTTCTTATCATGATAGACATCCACATAGATAAATATTCATAACAGTCCCCCTTAGATGTCTATGAAGATAATGTGCCTCGTTAAAACCTTACTGAGATAAAACCCAGTGGGAAAAAATTCTTTAGTGAAAGAAAAAGAGTACACATATATTTGATACGCATAACATGTTGCCTCATTAAAAACCTTACAAGGAAAACCCATTGGGACAAAATCTCAGTTAAGGGAAAAAGAGTACAACGCGTATTTACTCCCCCTCATGAAAATATCACATAAGATCTCTGGCCCGACGCAATCCGATGTTGTAAATTAACTTCTCAAACAGAGCAGTAGGGAGTGCCTCAGTAAATAGATATGCTAAATTATCACATGAACGAATTTGTTTGACATCAATGTCTCCATTCTTTTGTAGATCATGAGTGAAGAATAATTTTGGTGAGATGTGTTTTGTTCTATCACCCTTTATGTATCCTTCTTTAAGTTGAGAAATACATGCTGCATTATCCTCATATAAGATTGTCGGAGCTACTTTTCTAGAGTGTAAACCATAATTCTCTCGAATGTGATGGGTTACAGACCTTAGCCACACATATTCACGACTAGCCTCATGGATAGCTAAAATCCCAGCATGATTAGAGGAAGTGGCAGTAATTGTTTGTTTCATTGAGCGCCAAGAAATTGTGGTACCACCGTATGTAAATACATAACCAGTCTGTGATCGAGCATTATGAGGATCAGATAAGTACCCTACATTCACAAAACCAACCAGTTTTATTTTGGATAGATTAGGGAAAAATAATCTCATGTCTTTCGTGCCTTGAAGATAACAAAATATGTGTTTAACCTCATTCCAATGTCTTTGGGTTGGACATGAGCTAAATATTTCCAACAAATTGACAGCAAATGATATGTCAGGTCGTGTGTGACTAGAAAGATACATCACTACACCAATAGCACTTAAGTATGACACTTCTAGACCAAGAATATCTTCATCATTTTCTCGAGGATAAAATGGATCTTTGTTAACATCAAGTGACATAACAACCATTGGGGTGCTCAACGGATGTGCGTTATGCATGTAGAATCTCTTTAGCATTTTTTCTATGTATGTTGATTGATGCACAAGGATTCCATCCTTTAGGTGCTCAATATGCAATCTAAGACAAAATCTTGTTTTTCCGAGATCTTTCATTTCAAATTTTTTCTTTAGATATTCAATTGTCAAGGAGATCTCTTCAGGAGTCCCAATGATATTCAAATCATCAACATACACAACAATAATTACAAATCCAAATCAAAACCTCTTAATAAAAATGCACGGGAAAATTAGATCATTCTTATAGCATTTCGCTAATAAGTATTCATTGAGGCGATTATACCACATGCTCCCAGATTATTTTAATCCATAAAGGGATCTGTTCAATTTGATTGAATAATGTTCTCGAGAACTTGAATTAACTACTTCAGGCAGTTTAAATTCTTCTAAAAGTTTCATGTAAATATTATTATCAAGAGGCCCATACAAATAGGTTGTAACAACATCAATTAATCAGAAAGTAAGTCTCTCTTTTATTGTCAGACTAATAAAAAATCTAAAAGTGGTCCCATTTACCACCGAGGAGTATGTTTTATCATAATCGATTTTAGGTCTTTGTGAGAATCCTTGTGCAACCAAATGAGCTTTATATATCATAATTTCCCCTTTTTTTATTTCACTTTCTCACAAAGACCCATTTATACTCCACGGGTTTTACACATTTCGGTGTACGGACTACAAGTCTGAATACTTCTCTTTTTCAAATAGATTTTAGTTTCGCTTCAATAGCCCCTTTCTATTTTGTCCAATAATTTTTTTGCTTATATTGTCCAATTGACAATGGTTCATGATCTACATTATCATCCATAATCTCTATTGCTATATTGCATGCAAAAGTATTATCGACGTCGATTTTATTTTGGCTTCACTTGTTACCAGACATGACATAGTTTTTTGAGATCTCATCATTATCAGGTACATGAGTCATGTCTAATGTCTCTTCTATAGACCTTTTAATCTCTTCTCAAGAACTTTCATAATTCTTAGATTCCCCGATAGGACCATCACAAGATATAACTCCTTTTTTTTTTTCAGAATCTTATCTTTGGAACCTACTGGTCTACCACGCTTCAGGCGTGCATTTAACTCATTAGCAACTAGAGTTTTTTCTTCTGGGATATCAATTTTAATCGGAGCATTCACAACTGGTATATGCGACTTAGTTACTTTTTTAGGGTCAGCAAAAGAGTCTGGTAATTGATTTGCTAAGTTTTGCAAATGAATTATCCTTTGAAATTATAGTTCACATTGTTGGATACATAGATCAAAATGAGATAGCGATAATTTATTCTAACTTATTTCTTTTCCCAGCTGTTTATTTTCTCCCTCTAATATTGGAAAAATCGACTCATTAAAATGATAGTCAGCAAATCTAGCTGTAAATTAATTCCCCGTCAAAGGCTCAAGATATTTAATTATCAATGGGGATTCAAATCCGACATATATTCCCAACCTCATTTGAGGACCCATCTTTGTGCATTGTGGTGGAGCAATCGGAACATATATCACACATCCAAAAATTTTAAGATGGGAAATATTTGGTTCCTGACCAAAAACTATTTGTAATGAGGATAAATTATGATAACTTATTGTCCTGATACGAATCAGTGATGATGCATGTAAAATGGCATATCCCTATGCAAAAATTGGTAGTTTTGACTTCATCAGTAACGATCTTGCAATTAATTGAAGTCGTTTGATAAATGACTCTGCATGACCATTTTGTGTATGAACATGAGCTACAGGATGTTCAACACTTATTCCAATTGACATGCAAAAATCATCAAAAGCCTAAGAAGTAAATTCACAAGCATTATCAAGACGAATCGTCTTTATAGGGGAATCTAGAAAATGTGCTCATAACTTTATCAACTGAGCAAGTAACCTCGCAAATGCCAAGTTGAGGGTTGATAACAAGGATACAAGTGACCATCCAGTCGATGCATCGATTAAAACTATAAAATATCTAAATGGTCCACAAGAATGGTGTATGGGCCCACATATATCACCCTATATCCGTTTAAGAAAATTGATAGATTCATAATCTATCTTAGTTGGTGATGGTCGAATAATTAGTTTGCCTCGAGTGCAAGCATCACATGAAAAGGCATTACTTTGAAGAATATTTTGATTCTTCAATGAATGACCACACGAATTGTCAAATAATTTTTCGCATCATAATTGAATCGGGATGGCCTAACCGGTCATGCCAAATAGTAAAGTTATCAGTAAACTTCTGGTTTACAATAGCATGTGCTTCAATTGCACTAATTCTTGTGTAGTACAACCCGAATGATAGTGCATGTAATTTTCTATTTTTTTGCCTTGGGTTATACTCGTAATATGGAGATATTCAGCATCACATTAACTTATAGTCTCAATATGATATCCATTTCTGCGAATATCTTTAAAACTCAATAAGTTTCTTTGCGACTTTGGCGAGTATAACGCATTGTGAATACGAAATTCAGTTCTATTTGACAATAATATATTTGCTCTTACGAAGCCTTCTATGATATTAGTACTTCCGATTATAGTACTCACAAAATCCTCTTGTATTGTTAATTGGGAAAAAATTTCTTATGCTTAAGTATAGTATACGTACTTGCACTGTCTGCTAAGCACAAGTCGTCACCATTTATTGCAGATTGTATTTGGGACGTAATCATATTCTTCAAAAATAATAATAAATGTTACAAAAATATTTGAAATATAAAAATAAATAAATCATTAACATCTATATCTGTAAAGCCATAATTGTTTTTATTAGCACCAGTAATGCCATAATCATCTTTGTCAAGGTCATAATCATCTTTTTCATTGACATAAACAAAATTTATTTCAACTTTCTTTCATTTGCCATTTATTGACTATTGGTAAAGATCCACATGATGATTTGGCATACGACAAGCATGAGCCCAATGATTTGAACTGCCACATCGATGACACATAGATTCTTCTCTCTTGGATTGATCTTTTGCACTCTTTTCATCCTTATTGTTCCACTTGTGGTAGCTATAATTATTTTTAAAATGGCCACCTCATCTATATCTTCGACCATGAGTATGACCACGATCACGACCACGCTCATAATTATGACCACGATTGTTAGTGTTGCCTTTATTTTTTTCCACTATAGAATGTCGTATTCGCTTCAGGAAATAGAGCGGAGCTAGTTGGGTGATATTCATGATTTTTTATCAGTAGCTCATTATTTTGCTCAGCCACAAGAAGACAAGAAATTAACTCTGAATATTTCTTAAAGCTTTTTTCATGATATTGTGTCTGTAGGACAACATTGTATGCGTGAAAAGTAGAGTATGTTTTTTTCTAACATATCCTTATCAGTAATATTTTGACCACATAACTTCAATTGTGAAGTAATTCGAAACATAGCCGAGTTATACTCGCTAACTGATTTAAAATCTTCCAATCTCAAATGCAACCAATCATATCGAGAACGATTTTTCGGTGGTTATATCTTTCCTTTAGATTATTCCAAAGAATAAGATAATCTTTCACCATTAAATATTTAGATTTCAACCCCTCATGGAGGTGACGGTGAAGAAGTTTCATGGCTTTGGCCTTATTTTGGGTATATTTTGCATTCCCTTCTTAATAGTGTTTCCCAGACCATCTGCATCTAGGTGTATTTCGACATCTAAGATCCCGGATAAATAATTCTTTTCAAAAATATCAAGTGACACAAACTCAATTTTTTTGCAAGATTCGACATTGATGTATTATAAAAGACAAACAAATAAATTAGATTAAATATAAATTAATATAATAATTAATCTATCCAAATTTTTTTATGTCATATCAATATCTTTAAAAAAACATATATATACAAACCAGCAGAGAACAAAAATTTAATCTTCGTACGAGACATTGTTAAACCAGTTCACAAAAGTCTTTTAAAAATTTCCTTTTAGACCAATAGCTTTGTAAAAATAGGATAAAATTTATTTTAACATTAATTAGAACCCGTGTAGTAGGCACGCAATAGGAATTTTCCCATATAAAATATTCAAAATGAAGTTGATTTATATATATATATATACGTCAGATTTCATTCTCTTCTCAAGTTAGTGGAGCTCACCGCAAAAATCTTGTTTGGAGAATTTTTTTTATGGACTTGGTTCACATATATATATATATATTTATACTTAATATTTTTTTTTGAATTTGTCTAATTTACTCATGATTAACTTTGACTCATTTCCGAACAAGCGTTGATGGTCGGTTAATCATGCTCCCATCTTTTTCCTTTAAGTCCCGGATTTAAGACACATCAGGAGTATCCTTTTCTAGAATCTCCTTCTTCCCCTCTAGGTAGAAATAAAAGTAGTCTTTGTCAAAAACTTTGACTCACTTTCTATTTACATGAAAAATATAAAGATTTATTTTTGAAAAAATAACATAAGAGAAAAAATTAATATATTCACTAATTTTTAATAGATGAGGCTATAAATGTTATATAATATTTTTTTTCTTGTTTGACTATACTAATTTTGTATCTAAAAGCGTGGGGCCTGGATTCCACGTGGACAATGACACAAACCCTTATTGCAAAACGTGTATTCCCCTGTTTAAATTGGGACCCACAAATTGCATCCACATCACGCCACGTAGCTAATTGGTAGTAAAGAAGAAAAAAAATACTTGGCGATGTTGTGGAAGAAAGTAATTGTGGTAGTGGACAAAACCTTGCCATAATAGGCTTCCATTACTGATGGTTTAGGAGAGGTAACACAAGTTCATATATAATTTTTTTATCACTATTTTTTTTAACAGATCACTAATTTTATTTAATTTGGGCCGTTTAATAGTTCATATATAATTAACCCCACTTGTGGCTGAGGATTATGGAAAGCAAAAGTCTCTAATATGTGGGTCCTATTATATGATTTTTAGGAACAACTGATTATTAATGGAGTAAATCAATTCCTTAAAAAAATTAATCATTACATATAAAGATTAAATCCAAACTAACACACTTAAATATATTTAAAATAATTGATAGTGAAAAAGTGCTCTGTAGCTGTTAAAATTAAATTTTACCGTAGTTTTTAATTTTTTTTTCATTTTTAAACATGCGGGGCCTTTGACCGTTTTTCTAATTTTTTATATAAATAAAATTCATATCATTGATGAAAGTTTTATTTTTAAGTTTGTTTTTTTGTTTCGCTTTGACATATTCACATTATATTTGCTTTTTTGCATTTTTTGCCTGCTTCTACGGCAGTTCATACGTCTGTTTTTATGGTAGTTTTAATCTTTTTTTGTCATAATATTGCCTGTTTTTAGCAGTTTAGTATTTGTATGACGAGTATCAACGAGCATTCTTAGCATCGAAGATCGATGGTTTGTGATGCTTATGATTCCCTTTTGTGATATTACCGATATGCCTAAAACTAGCAGCGAAAAGATTTGCTTTCTTCATATTATGTACAAGTTTTCACGAAAGTGAGGAGTTTTAATTTTTATATTTTTCACACTTTTTAAAATTTATTGTTTTATGTTATTCACATTAAATTTTTAATGTTTGGGTGTAATTCTTTTATAAATTCTCTCACTTTGAATATAATCCATCTTTTTTTCAAAAAATTTTCAAAAAAAATAATTATCAAAAAATATATTTAAAACAGATTTATATACGATAAATTCTTTTTTTACAAAAATATATTTTTTAATCATTGAACCAAAACTTCGATGACTTTTGTGAAAGTATTAGACAATGATAAACCTAATCATACCCTCCTAACTTTTAAGTACAACTAAAAGCCAAATATTGGGCTTGTTTCGCCAAAAATTGTACTTGAGGTTTTATATCTTTTATCGAATATATTTAAGGTTTTATTTTGATTTTCAAAAAAAATATATTTTGATACAACTAAAAATAATCTAAATAATCTTTCTTTAAAATTTAAAATTCTAATTATAATCTTTTAAGTTTTAAACATTGAACGGTAAATCTTAAACTCTAATATTAAATTCTAAATTTTAAACTAATCTAAACATCTAAATCATAAACTTTAAACTAAATCATAAATCTTAGACATCTAATTATTTGTTCAAGATAAGTAAAATTGTTGAATAGAGTACATAGGAAAAGCATTTTTTATTTTTTTTCAAAAAAACTTGTATATATAAACGGTTTGTTTTTGACGTATTAACGGTGTATATTGTTAGCTAACAAAATTATGATTAAATTAAATAAATCTAATTTGGATTTTTTCATAGTAATATCCCATTATCTAATTCACAAAAATGTATGAAATTTATATATTATTAACCCATCAAATATAAATCAAGTTATAAATATACCGAGAGATCTACAATGAGCAAGTAATTATTACTGGGAATAAAAAAATTCAAATAACCTGTGCAATTAGAGGTGAGTATTTGATCAAGTCGAATCAAATAAAAAATTGAATTTATATTGTTGACGAGTACTATATTATGATTCAAATTTTATTTAAATTTTTTTGAATTGAGTTGAGTTTATGAAATTTGAGTTGAGTCAAGTTACTCTTCAAATTTAATTGTAATTATTTATAATAATATCCGATTGAGTCGAATCAAATAAAAAATGAGTTAATATTGTTGACGAGTACTATTTGTGATTCAAACTTTATTTGAATTTTTTTTGAATTGAGTTGAGTTTATGAAATTTGAGTTGAGTCAAGTTTCTCTTCAAATTTAATTGCAATTATTTATAATATTATGACACATATTGATTCTAATTTAAAAGACTTACTCTACTCATATAAGATATACATGCATATTTCTTCATGTTCTTTTTCACATGTGTAAGTAAGTGTGATGTTATTAATAAATCAAATATATTCTAAAATTATAAAAATATATTTATAGTGGTATTTTTAAATAATAGATTTTTATGATAAATTATTGATGGGAGTATAAATGAGTCAATGAATTGATGTAATAAAGAATTTATAAAACAATGATCAACAATCTCTAGAGCATGTGGTTAAAAAGCTCTCAGTTGAAACCCTTCTCATCCCCTAGGTCGTGGGTTCAAGACCCAGTAGGAGCAAAATTCCCCTTTCCCCTCCCCTAAGTAGAAATTATTCAAAAAAGAATTTATATAACAATGCAGTTGAATGATCAAATTGAATAAAATGCAAAATTACGATACTAAATTGAAAAAAAAGAAAATATTTTTTGTTAAAAATATGAATTGAAGTTACTTAGATATTTTATAGTCGTTGTACTTGTGGGTATGTAGTCCAAATTTTGTCAATAAGACTTAAAACAAGGGAGAATTTGAAAAAATTATGAAATCATACAAAGGTGAAGGATTAATTAAAAAAAACAAAATTTGTTTTCAATAAGAGAAATTAAAGCTGCATACGTATTTTAAAGTGATTTAGGAGCATTGTAATGACACGAACTTCAGGTTAGCGAATCGGGCCTCAGACCTGAGTATTGAGCCTTTATGTTGGGAGCCCAATTAAGAAAATTGGATATGGGCCTTGTGGCAAAGGAAAAGAAGAGGAAGGTAGGTATTTATTAAATGAACTTATCCAAGTTTGAAAAAGGGGATTTTTACCGGTGGTGTTTGAAATTTTGGTTGGAAAATGGAACAGAGGATAGGTAGAAAAGAGAGAAAAAGGGTGTTTGAAAAATAATAGAGGAGAGAAAGGGAGAAGGGAAATGTGTCTTTTAGAGAGAGAACATTAGAGACTTGTTTTGTCACCGGTCGTGTTGTCGTAGAGTTTACTGTCGGCACCATCAGCTTCATTGCGTCGTTCTTCTTCTCCTAGTGGTCTTTAATCTGTCATTTGAGTCACCGTTCACTAAGGTGGATGAGAACAAGTTTTGGCTTAGCTAGAAAATGATGTTCTGCCAACCACCGCCGAGAACCAAGACCACCGTTGAGCTCCCCGTCGCCTGAAATATCGTTGACGAGTGCATAATTGATCTATTTTATATACCCTTATTCCTTGTCTTTTGCATGTTTTCAAGCTCATATAATTTGCATTTAAGTCAGATTGTATATATTTGCACGTAGATAGGGAGTTACACCATATGTGCTTTAAATGTTACATATATTGGTGCTTTTCAAGGGAAATGTGGTACTTTGTGGTGCATGTGTAGGATGATAGAGGATTGCTGGAGCGGAAGAGTAGCAGATCTTATGGCTAGAGCTGACAAGGTATAAAAGAGTTGGAGATGAATCTACTTTTGCCCATGTGAAATTTTTCCCAAATACGCAACATTAATGAAGCAGGAAACCAATGGCTTTCTTTAATGAACCAGCGTGCACTTTAGGGTTCTCAAAACCCTAGTTTTACCGTCTGTATAAGAGAGATTTCGACGCTATTTGAAAAGAGCACGATTACAGGCAACAATCCTAGTCTAAAGCTTGTAGAGAACAACCATAGTAGAAGTTAGAGAAATCTCTTCACGATAGACGCCATCGAGAGAGGCCGAAAGAGTGGGAGACCTATAGCACAGTTGCACGGCACGAAGGGAGTTTGTCGAGGACATTTTCCTTGCTTGAAAAACTGTCATACTTTAATATTTTATTATAGATGTTTTAGGTTCAGACATAAGCTAAATACTTTAGTTGAGATTATTGCGTCCCAGAATTTTATGTTTTGATTATCTTTTTTATTATGCTATAGTTGTTTTCCCATTATCTATTCTGTTAATCATACTTCATACGTAGTTATTGTAAGAGCTATCGAGAGGCCTTTTAATTATTAGTTTGTGGCTTAATATCTAGAGATTTAGGTTATACAAACGTGAAAAGTGGGGCTAAGCTGTTAACTTAGTCTTAATCTGGCTTAGACATAAGTTTAGGTTTTCAACGACTAAAAAAGAGTTCTTAAACAAATAGTAGGGTCGTTAGGGTTCACACAGACATGTATTACCTTAACTACAATATTATTAACTTCTAGGCATCGAGAGAGTTAGAAGTTCTTTAGAAAATCCTATCGAGCAGATAAAGATTTTAATGGTTTACGCATACATGTATTGCCAGTCGTTATAGCATTGTAAAAGGTGATTAAGCATATATCTTTAGCAATAATCCCAATCTCCATAATTATCTATTAGTTGTTGTAGTTGTTCATCTTAGTCACAGCTATCTTTAGTTTAATTATTTTAGTTTTAATTAAATATTTAATCACCAATACTTGCAAACACATTCTTAAGCACAATAACTTCGTAGCTATTAATCCAATCCTCGTAGGTTCGATACTCTACTCATCACTTTATTACTTGATACGTCGAGTATACTTGCTCTAAAGTGCACCAGTATTCGATAAGCATCAAGTTTTTGGCAGCCGTTGTCGGGGATTGACAATTGATAATTACGTTGTAATTGTGCTTAGGACTTTATTTTTATTGCATTTAATTTTTTTTTTTTTTATTCTCAAGAACGTTCCAGTGCATGACCAGAAGATCCAACACACTACCTATTCTTCCATTAAATTCGGAGATCGAAAAATCCTTTAGGAGACTACGTCGATAAAACAAGAATATGGTGAACGACGATGAGAATGACCCTGAGAACGTGCAAAATCAAGTTGTACAACCAGCTAATGAACAAAGAGTAGTTGGAGCGGCACAAAATAATGGTCAAGAATGACAGGAGGATCCACCCCCTGTTAGGCCCAGAAGGCACATTAGAGATATCATCGAGCCGTTTATAACAATCTTAATCTACTAATTTTTGTGCCTAATCTAGGGACAACCTACTTTGAGGTAAAGCCCGTTATGTTCAACATGCTCAATACTATTGGACAAATTAGAGGATCAATAAGAGAAGATGCTCGTGAGCATATTCAAGTTTTCTTGGAAATTTGTGATTGTTTTGACAACCAGAGATTCCTATTGACGCCTTGTGACTCAAGCTATTCCCTTTCTATCTGCAACATCGAGCTGGATCATGGTTAAAGACTTGTTATGCAGGATCCGTTACATCCTGGGATAACTTGTGCAGCAATTTTCTACATCGATATGATCCACCGAACGTGCACAACCAAAAACAAAGTGACATCATCTCTTTTTAACAGTATGATGATGAATCCATGTATGAAGCATGAGATAGATACAAAGATATACTCCGTAATTTTTCGATCCTTGGATTCCATGATTGGCAACAACTTAAGACATTTTACAATGGCATCAATGCACCAACAAGGATGATGATTGACTCGTTAGCTAATGGTACTTTGCTCGATAGAGAACCTAACGAGGCTTTCAGAATACTTGACCGAATAGCCAACACCGACTACCAGTTCCCATGAGGGAGATTAAAGCCTAGACCAAAAGTATCTGGAACACTCTAATTGGATAATTCCCAGACTGTAGTAGCTCAGCTCTCAACCATCACCAACTTACTCAAAAACATACAAGGACCATCCAATGTCCGAGAGGCCAAGGTGGTGCAATACACTTGTGAATACTGTGATGGAGAACATCAATCAAGTGAGTGCCCTCAACAAAAAGAATCTGGATGCTACGTAGGGAACACAAACCGCAATAACAATCCCTACTCCAACACCTACAACCTAGGGTGGCAGCAACATCAAAATTTTGGTTAGGGAGACAACTAAGGAAATTCAGGGGTACAACAGACCACAACAAATGAACCCCCTAGATTCCAACAAAAGACTCAAAGGCAGAACCAGGGAGCTTCTAACTCCAATTCCCATTCTTTTGATAATTTTTATCAAAATTTTATGAAAACTACCTGAGTAATTATGCAGGATCAAGTAACCCATTTGAAGAACCATAGTGACATGCTCACGACACAGGCTGCCATGTTGCAAAACTAGTAATCGATCATGCAAAACAACCATGCCTCTATACGATCCTTGAAGACACAAGTTGGGCAAATTGCCCAGATATTAAAGATGAAACCACCCGACAGATTACCTAGTGATACTGAAGTCACTAAAGCCTTTAATGCAGAGCAATGCAATACCATCACTCTACATAGTGGCACGCAACTGACGACAGAAGCCATGTTTAGAGAAAGCTCTATAATAGATCCTAGTCCAAACGAGCCATCTATCAATGCTCATGTATTGAAGGAGCCAACTATTGTGTCTGATATAGTAGTGACCTTGCTATAAAGGCAAGGAAGACAAAACCAAGGATACTTCTGCATCCAGTAAGCCACACGATGAGCCTAGACCACCACCTCTATTCCCTTAGTGATTGAAAGCTTAGAAGCAAGATGTCCAGTACCAGAAATTCCTGGAGATGCTCAAGTAGTTGCACATCAATGTCTTACTCTTGAAGGCTATTGATCAGATGTCTATCTATACAAAATTTTTAAAAGATATTGTGACAAAGAAGGAGAAGTTGAGTGAAGTTGAATTTGTTACTACTACAGGCGAGTGCATGGCTATGCTGAGTGATTTGCCACCTAAGATGAAAGAACTTGGCAGCTTCACCATTCTATGCTCGATTGGCCACAACTACTCAGGTTGTGCCTTATGTAATCTTGGCGCAAGTGTAAATTTGATGACAAAATCTGTGTTTAAACGCTTAGAGATGGGAAAATCAAGGCCTATATCAGTGATCCTTCAATTAGCAGATCAATCTTAAATTTGACTCGAGGGTAGAATTGAAGATGTGCTAGTTAAGGTAGATAAGTTTGTCTTTCCAACTGACTTCATCATCCTTGATTGCGAAGCTGATGAGAATGCTTCCATCATTCTGGGGAAACCATTCCTAGCCACCAGGCGTATCATAATCGACTTTGAAAAAGGTGAATTCACCATGAAGATTAATGACCAAAAGATCACACTCAACGTCTTTAGCAAACCTAAGTACGTGGATGACTATGACGAATGCCAGCTTATAGAAACTGAAGAAGCTTTGATCAAATAAAATTTACCTGAGATATGTTACAACAATATTCAAACCAATGAGGAGCAAACTGGCTTTGACGAGGCCATGTATGAAGCTGAAGAAGAAGGTAAAGATAAGATTGAACAACGCAATATTGTTCACTATACCAGGTATGACTTTTGAACTTTTGGATTATACTGAGTTCAAATCTCCCAAATCATCACTTAAGAATTTGCCAGTACATGAACTTAAACCTCTCCCCCTCAATTAAAAATGCATTTTTAGGGGAGAATGATAAACTACCTATTGACCTATCTGTGTGCTTAATACCCAACCAAGAGGCTAAAATACTAAATGTGTTATCTCGACATAAGGAAGCTATTGGCTGGAATATTCCTGACTTGAAGGACATAAGTCCTACTCTATATATAAATGAGGTTTTGCTTGCAGGTAATTCTGACAGCTTAACAACAACACCACAGTGGAGATTTTTCTCGATTATAAACATTATAGATGAAACGGAGATCATCAAATGGCAAGATGAACACATTTGCCTCATCTTGAATACTTCATCGGATCTTCCTTCATCACGATTCTTGAATCAATATTTGGGAAAGCTCAATGATTGTTACAATAGGTGACAATCTTCACAGGAGCAACGATCATCCATGATAAATTTAAACCTCTGTTATGGGATGCCTAGCACATCCTTCTTCTATTATCTTTTATTTTTCTACAATTTCAATTCATGTAATTTTTAGTTTTCAATAAGGTTTTCTTTAATAAATTTTGGTAGCTATCACACAAGGTTATTTGTGGGACCTTTCTCAATTCAGGAAAATTGAGTTTGATCGAAGGGGATATTCATTAGGAAGATGTGAGAAAATATATAATCCTAACTTCCCCTTATAATCATTATACCAATTTTCTCTACCTATTTTACCCTACACATTTTTCTTCTACCGTCACAAGCTTCTCATCTATCGCATACAATTAAAACAACCTTTCCCTCATTCACCATGCTATCCCAAAACTCTTCATAACCTTGAGAAAACTGTGCTTTCCCTTCTTCTTGCATTCTTAATCTCTTCTCAAAACTACTTTTCCCCTACATTCTACTTTTCTTCCAACCATGGCTAAAACAAGAACTGCACACCGCGCCAGTGCCTCACCAGTTACACCAAAACCTATTAGAATAACCAACTCTTGGAAAACTCATGCTTCAATATCTCGCTGTGCCACAACAGTAAAAAGAGAAGTCAATCCTCACCAAATTTTCTATAACCCAAAGATGAAGAAGCGTTACAAGATCTTCTAAAACCGACAACTAATTTAGAAAGAAGGATTAGAGTTTATTGGCGTACACATGACCCAATTCGATAACAACGTTTGATTTGTGATTGAAACCCATGAATGGGAAGAGTTTGTCCTATGACCTGGGCGGATTAATGTTTTCTGGGTGCATGAGTTTTATACCCACATCACCAAAACTGATGACACCATTACATTCGTTCGAGGGAAAATGATAAATTTCTATACATAAACAATCAATAATTTATTTGACCTTAAAAATGCAGAAGATGACCATGAGGACTTTGTGTGAATGGTGACAAACGCCACCCATGAAGAGGTATTGAGGGACTTGTACATTTTAGAGACTATATGGACAAGGAAATCTACCACCCACAAGATTATGAAATGGGTTGAACTGAAACCAGACCTTAATTATTGGATCATACCTCCATGATCATTGCCGAGAGAATGCTCATCCTACACTCTGTAATGACCGAATGATAGATTAATATTGGGAAAAAATGACTTATGAATCCTTTTTCGAGCCTGATCACTACATTATGTGAAAAGGCAAAAGTTTGGATTAAACTAGACAATGTGATAATAAAGGCCTCTACTAGGATGCTCATAAAGGAGATACCAAGGCTTAAGGGACTTGTGTACAACTCAATACCTTTTATCACTACGACTACAAATTCCCTGCGCCCTACTCTGCTTAGAGCTATGACGAAAATTTTCAGGCTATTATTTGAATATGTTCGAACAAATGATTTGGCAATATGAGCCGTATTGAACCAATTGTCCCTAGGATCTACTAAGAAGTTTTCAGTGTTTCTTGAGCATTACTTGACTAAGATCCCTACTAGCCATTTTCCTATAGAAAACAAAGAAGATGACGATGAAGAAAGAGAAAAAGAAGAAGAGTAAAAAAAGAAGAAAAAAATAAAAAGAAAAAAGAAGAAGAGGAAGATGAAATACCACCTAGCCCTCCACCCACTGCTAATAGAATAAGAAAAAGAAAAGAAACCAAAAAATACCTGCTCCTCGGTGATATACTAAGCGATCGAGAACTACGGATAAAGGCAAAGCACCAATGCACCCTAACCCATCGACTCCTGCTAGCCTAGTTCACCTGCTTAGTGATGATTCTGTTGAGGTGCAACAACCAATGGGCCAAATCACTCCTTCATCTGCCAAGACATCACCAACTCTAACTCCATCTGTAACTACTCCCAAGACTCAGAGTAAGATCTTTACTGGTTGATTTTTCAAGCTAATTGAGGAACTTCAAGTTCAATTGGGGCGCAGACCACAATTATCCACCTCCTCCGGTTCCTCGACACCCACCATAGCTCATTTACATAAGGATGCCCCTGCACCTCTTACATCCCCTGTACACCAACAATCACCATATGTACTATATCTCATGCGTCACATACTGACAAACGAACAAAAAGCCAGTCACGTCGCGTGTAACTCTCTAAAAACTAGTCTAGTCAGAGTTAGGTTCCAGTGATCAAAATCTTGTATCGAAATGGTCCAATCAATGTTTTGACTCTTTTATTATACTCAATTGTAATGAAATGATCCTCAATTGAGCTTAATTAGTGATCTTGGACCGTTTTAAAAGCATTAAAAGTCATTTAGCGACTAAATTGTGAGAATTAAAAGTTTTAGGGTAAAAATGTAAACTTTTGGAAGTTGAGGGACCACCCTCATAATTACCCCAATTCTTGGGTGATTCACCACCTTGCTTAGCATAATCATGTGAAATAAACATGGGACTTAAGAAAGATGACATATAGTCATCATCCTTTAATAAATCAAGAAAAGAATTTAATATAAATTAAAGCTTACCCTTGTTGGTAGGAAATCTTATGATTGGTTCTTGAAAGGGTGGAAAAGATGATAGCTATCTTATGGCCAAGGAGAGCATCGGATACGTAAGCTTTGAAAGGGAAGTAAAAGTATTTCTTTACAATCGAGACTAAGCTCCCAATTTTCTTCATCTTTTTCATCAAAGCTAAGCAAGCACCACCATTGTTATCCTCTTCCCTAAGTTCAAGCAAGCACTCACTTCAGTCCTTAGAGTTTCTTTGATTTTAAAACATCAAATTAAAGCTCTTGGATTGGTGAGTTAAACACCTCAAACAATTTGATGATTCCATGGATAATTGAAGCTTAATTTCAAGATTAGGTCTTGGAAGTCAAAGTTTGAACCCATGTGTTATAGGCTTAATTGAATGGAACTAATGTTGTCTACAAGCTTTATTAAGCTTGTATATTGATTTCGAATCATGGAATATGATTGTAAAAATTTCCTTAATCTTTTGACTAGCTCAAGCTTTGAAAGATCAACCACCATCTCCTACTAGAGCTAAAGGCAAGGAAATTGTAATTAGGGATCCTTAAGAGCCACGAAAATCAAAGTGAGCGTAGTCAGAGTCTCGAGATTAGGCTAGGTCCCTTTCTCGGTTTTATTTTCATTAAATATCTTAGTACTAACAATGATAATAATGTCATTGCATCGAACCCTTTGGAGGGTGTATTGGTAAGCTTCGGTAAGCTTCCTTATTGAACTATTGAAACATTGAATATTGAATATTTTTATTGAATCATGGAGCATCAAACATTGCCATTAAACTATAGAGTATTGATTATTGTCATTGAAACATTGAATATTGACCATTGACATGCCATTGAAAGGATCATTATATTGTTATTGATCATTGGAAATTGACCATTGAACTATTACCATTGTCATTGAATCATTGAATATATTGTTATTGGCCAACGATTGTTATCAAACTCACTGATTATTGAAATGGACCTAAAGGTCAACATATTGCTATTGAATCATTGAACCTATTGATATTGATACTGTATTGAATATTGGCCTAAATTACCGAACCTTGGATTTGAGTGGACATTGGATACAATTGGCATGCCATAGGATTTATGAGCTCATTGGTACGGGTGGACTACGATCCTTGGGCTACGACTTTTATATTGGCGAGGCAGAGGGACTAGACCATTATTGATTTGGCGAGGCGTAGGAATCCTCGTATCCACTATCATGATTGATCCAAGGGTTATTACTGGTCAATATGAACTATTGACATTGAATAAAAGAACCATCAATATTGAACTTGTTGCATTGCTATTGATCATTGATGAAATGCCATGAAGATATTGCCTAAGCATGCATTTGATTGCATATAGTATTTTTGATAATGTTGTGACTACCTCACTAGGCAAAGTATGCCGAATGCATTTCATCTCATGCATTTCAGGTCGATAAAGTCATTGGTTCGAGATCAGAGCTATTTGGAAGTTTTGGCAAGTCACTATCAAGCTAAAGTAATGTATTTTGCCCTTATAAACTCCTAGAATGGTGGAAAAGTAGTTAAATTAGACACTTTTAGTCTTTTTGATATGTATATAATGCTGGTGGCATGTATAAGCCTTAAGGGCCCTAAATGACCTTTTAAAATTTGACTAAAAGTGGCAAAAGTGGCATAATTAGCTTAAGAAAGTGAAAACCTAGTAAACGAATTCATAGTAGCATAAAATTTGGCATGCTAGTAGATTGTCATATTATAATCTTGCTGGTAAAGTTTTATTGAATTTGGACATCGTTTGATAGGTTAAATTGGATAAAAACCAGTCAAAATTTGTCATTACAATGCAAGGCGTATAGATACGGGTGATGGAATATCGATATGGGTATGTATATTTGGACGTGGTCAACATCGGTCAACATGGTGTATCAATACATCAAACGGCATACCGATACAAAAAGTCAACACTAGAATGTGGAAATTTAATTGCATCGATATGGCCTATAGGGCGTATCGAAACAGGTCAACCTGGTCAATCCGTACTGGTACGTTTCCCTATCCGTACCAATACGAGTCTTGTTCATTTGATTCTGTTAGTTAAAATTTCGCATTGCACATCGATACAAGTAGACACCATACCGATACGGGCTCATTGACTCTTAATCGTTTTAACGGCTATGACATAAG
The DNA here is from genome assembly GCA_019671005.1 of Hibiscus mutabilis. Classification (NCBI taxonomy): domain Eukaryota; kingdom Viridiplantae; phylum Streptophyta; class Magnoliopsida; order Malvales; family Malvaceae; genus Hibiscus; species Hibiscus mutabilis. The sequence continues at coordinate 88,214 of JAGYYJ010000623.1, forward strand.
CGTATCAGTACGGCCTCTCTAGTACCGATACCTAGACAGGTTAATCTGTTAATAATTAATTGGAATAAGTTTAAAGCGTGGCATATTGGTCACTGAATATTGCATAGTTTAATTGAATGGGCAAATAAACTCTGATTGACATGAAAATTTGTATGATCATTGATTATAAGTTGTTTTTTAGTATAGAAAGATAAATTTCAAAAAAGGACCATTAAAATATTGAAAATACAATTTAGCCCTAAAACTCGTAACAGTTTAAAGTTGAACCTGAATTGATTATATAGCTTCACAATGTGTCATAGAAACTACCGTATCGCTATTTGTTATTGTAAGCATGACAACATTAAATTATCAAATATTGATTAAACGTTATTACACTGATCATCGCATTATTTTCTGGTGATGCCCTACCAGGCCGGGTAGGGGGTGTTACATTTGTAGTATCAGAGCTAGAGTTTAGTCGATTCTAGGACTAAGCTGAAGCCTTTTGCATTGCTATTGTGCTACCTTGCCACCTAGGAGTTATCTATTATGTATAAAGTGACTTGCCGACTAACCTGATCTATTTCTTATAGATGTCTGACTCTAATAAAGCTCGTATAGATGAGCACGTTACCGGCTCCTCTACCCACGGTGGGGAGATCAAAGGTGGAGATCTTTCACTGCAACAGAACCCTTCGGCACAAAACCCTAAGCCAAAGGCAACGACTGCTCAGACGGAATGTTATTAGAACATGGCTGACATGTTCAAACAGTTTATGTCTTTAATGAGAGCTGAGCAAGTTGTGCAACCTACGACAACGGTTATCCAATATGTTCGAGCCCCTATTGACAAGCTATATTAGCTTCGGGCTTATACCTTTACTGGTCAGGATGATGACAATCCTGATGTTGCTAAGTGCTGGTTGGATAGCACACTACGAATCCTAAATAAGCAGCTACAGTGCTCGAATGAACACAAGCTGGAATGCGCCCTCGCATTACTGGCAAACGAGGTACTCCAATGGTTGGAGACTACTGTTCTTACAGCACCTGAAGAAGCTATAACTTGAGAGTTCTTTCTTCGAGAATTCCACAACAGATATATTAGTGAGTACTACCTCGCAGAGATACAAAACATCTTCCTCTATCTTACACAAGGTGGATGACCCGTAGAGTAGTATATAAATGATTTTTGTAAGTACTATCAATATGGAGTTGAATATATCAAGAAGGAGGAGGAGAAGTGTAGGTGTTTATCGCTGGGCTCAGTGACGAGCTACGCCCTATGTTCACAGCATTGGGCATTACGAACTTTCAAGACCTGATGAATCGGGTCAATGCCACTAAAGCTGCTCAAAAAGCTCAGAGTTTTAGAGGATCTATCCGATTCGAGAAGAGGCGGTATGATAATTCTTGTCCTCCAAAGCCTAACAAGAAAGAGAAGTATCAAGGTCCAAAACAGAATGTTTATCCTCAACCTTCCTGATTAAGAAATATTCCTAAATCGCAGACGATGACCCAGTCGTTTGCCAAGGCTACTTCAGTTGAGAGTACTGGAGGTTCGGGGCGAGCCGTACAACATCCAGTATACAACTATTTCCAGAACAAACACCCGATGAGACAATGTCGCAAGCAGTCTAAAGCTTGCTTTTTTTGTGGTAAACAGGGCCATTTTATCCGAGACTGTCCATTGAATACCAGCAAGCTTGTTGCCACACCAACCGCTACAACATCACCTGATCAATCTTATCGTGGTAAGGGATCGAAGTAGGGTTCATCAGGAGCTATGGGGAGACCTAGCAGCTCAGTTAAGGTGTCGAAACAACAAGATTCAAATGCCCCTGCCCATATATACCATGTGAGGAGCCAATGAGGAGGATGATGATCCTGAAATCATTACAGGTACCATTGAGTTGTACTCTCATTCTATTTATGCATTGATTGATCCTGGCTCCACACATTCTTTCATTAGTACGATGTTAGCTAAGAAGCATAACATGTTTTTTGAACCCGTAGTATCTAAGAGCTTTGTAACCAATCGATTGGGTGATTGTGTCACCATAAGCCTAGTGTATAACAATTGTCCCTTAATGATTCAAATGATTCTATTTCAGCCAACCTATTGGCATTACCGATTCACAAATTCGATGTTATACTGGGACAAGATTAGCTCAGTGAACATCAAGCTTGGGTAGATTGCTCTAAAAATAAGCTGTACCTCTGAGGTCTTGGCAAGGAGAGCGACGTCCTGATGGGTTCAAGCAATCCATCCTTGTATGCTTTGACCTTGGAAACCAAGGATGAACCTCAACTTCTTAATATTGATATAGTATGTGAATTTCTCGATGTCTTTCCTGATGAACTTCCAAGTTTACCTCTAACCTGTGAAGTGGAATTTTGCATCAAAGTGCAACCTGGAATATCCCCAATTTCCATTGCAGCTTACCGTATAGCCGCAGTTGAGCTTAAAGAATTAAAGGCTCAGATTCAAGAACTTCTTGATAAGGGTTTCATTCGACCGAGTTCTTCACCTTGGGGAGCTCCGGTCATCTTTGCGAAGAAAAAAGATGGATCCATGAGGCTGTGTATTGACTATCAACAATTGAACAATGTGACCATTAAGAACAAGTGAGGGTGTGAATCTGTGTACCCAATGATGAAACTCTCTGTACTAATATTCTGAAAGAAGCGCACTCAAGATCTTTCTCCGTACACCCAAGTTCTGTTAAGATGTACAAGGATCCCCGAGAACTCTATTGGTGGCCAGGTATGAAACAAGCTATAGTTGATTTTGTGTCCAATGCCTTATATGCTAGCGTGTCAAAGCTGAGCATCATGTTCCTACCGGCCTATTGCAACCCATCGACCTACAACAATAGAAGTGGAAGAAGATTACCATGGACTTCGTTTGTGGGTTGTCTTTAACTCCCACCAAACATGATGTCATATAGGTTAGTGTGGACCGCTTCACCAACTCAGCACACTTCTTACCAGTTAGAATGGACTACGGTCTACCAAAGCTAGCTGACTTGTACATCAAAGAAGTTGTGAGACTTCATGGAGTACCTAAGTCTATCATCTCCGATCAAGACCCACCGTTTGCTTTACGATTCTGGAAAGCATTGCAGGAGGCTATGGGTACCAGAGTTGTAATACCCCAATAATTGGTTAGTGACTAATTTGCAAAGAATTAAAAGTTGGTGGTTTTAGTACAGTGACTAAAATGTAAAATGTTAAAGTTTGGTAACCAAAGTGAAAAGTTGGGAAAAGTTCAAGGACCAACAAGGTAATTTTCCCAATAATTATTTTTTATATAAATAAATAGATCACATAAGGGTGTGAATCGAATATAAAATTGTTGGTTAGATTCGATGTCTTTATTATTGGGAAATTACAGTTAAAGTTTAAATGGAATTCGGGTAATCGTATGAGCTCGGAATGATGAAATTTTGAAGGGAGTTGTAAGAGGACTTGAAGAGCAGGACATTTCGTTTTGGAATCATTTTTGATCAATTTGGATTCAATTGGATGCAGTATTTTATTATAGTGCATTAATGGTATCTTTGTAAATACATGGATTCATTAATGACATTTTAGTCATTTTGCCCATGCTTTTTAATTATAATTGATTATGGGAAAGTAAGAATATTAGGTGTCAACACCTAATTGGTCATAACTAAGGGGTAAAATGGTCATTTTACTATTTATAGATATTTTTATATTAGGATTAAAGATTTAAAATGCCATTTGTCTTGTAATTTAATTGTAGAAAAAGCTAGAAATTTTGGTTCTCTTCTTCCTCAAGGCTGAACCACCATAGTAAGGGTAAGAAAAATTTTTGATTCAATTTTTGGCTTGATTTGATTAGTTTTTGGGTTGAAGCATGAAATAGAGAATTAATCTCCATTGAATTCTCTTTCATTTGGTATAATTTTTGAGTGGTTTCCATGCTTATATGTTGAGATTGGAGATTAGAGTTTATGAAGAACAAGTTGAGATTTCATGTTTTAAGGATTCATTGGATTGAATATGCGGTTGTGATGTTGTTTAATTCTTGTTAGAGTGAAAATTTCCATGGATTATGTTATAGGTTATTTTTGGGAAAATTGAAAAATTAGGGGAAACTCTTGTAAAATTTTTATTTGAAATGGAAATGATGTTAGAAGTTTGAATATAATGTTTGGAGGTTAAATTCATGCTTGAATCAAGTTGGGAAATTTGGTCAAAGTGACCTTTCAAATTTGGCATTCAAGAGGAAATTAGGGAAAATTTATGGAAAATTTTCCTAAGGCTAGAAATGGTGTAAGGATGATTTTGTAAGCTTTTGAATGTTAATTGGACTAATATAGAAGTTTGTAAAGTGTTGAGGACTAAATTGTAAAGTTGGGGAAATATGTGATTAAAGTGGAAAGTTGATTTGAAATTGAAGTTGTGTGATAAAGGATTATTTTGAAATATTTGGAAGTATAAGGGTTAACATTGATTTTGTGATATAAGATTAGTAATAAAAGAATGTGTAGGAATATTATTATTATTCCTAATGTATATTAAATTTAGGATGATACTAACATATACTTTAAATCGTATGTGTTGGTAAATGTTATTGTAGATCATGAGCATGACCAAAACCGGGATTCCAGCAATCCTAAAGGCAAAGAAAAAGCGTGAGAGTAAAATTTTATAGTGAGGCAACAGATGAGTGCAATCTTATTTATTTTATTATTATATGAGGAAGACTTGCGATAAGTCAACCTCGAGTATTGAAAATAAATAGGTTTGAATTGTAAACTATATACATATTAAATGGATTTGAAATAAATTATAATGATTTCGGGTATGAACTGCCCAATGCATTTTTTATGTGTTATAGTGATATGTCTTTACCTATTGATATTATTGAAAAAGTGAAGAGATCATAATAGTGAATTAGTCAAAAGCCCATTGTATGATTATTGAGATTCTTGGTATAATTGGCATGCCAATGAGGTGGAGTATAGTGATATAGTGATACAGTGACTTTGTGTTCTACAACTATGATCTAGTGATACAATGATGTTGTGTTCTACAACAATGATCTAGTGGTACTGTGATGTTGTATAAGTGTACAGCAATGACATAATGATATAATGTTTTATTATGGCACAACAAATTAGTTGATGCCACACATGTGCATACTCAACAGTAACTCACATACCATGCATTCTCATTTACTTTACATTGGGCTATAATTTAATTAAGAGTGAAATTGCAAAGAATTGCTTTGGTATAATACTTGTTTTACATATATATAAATTTTGAGATTTTACAGGTTTCATAACAGTGGAACAACTTTGACAAGTCAGTTTTTACGATTTCATAATCCTATATGATATATATTGTATTTTATTTGTTTATGTCATTTCTTTATAGTGAAATGTTTAAATTATTTTACGTTGCCTCACTAAGTGTATACTTAGCGTGTGAATGTTTCACGCGTAGGTAAAAAAGAGCATAAGAAATAAGGAGTGGCAGCAGACATCATCTATTTTGAGAACAGATATCAGTATGACATCTCTGATGTTACCTTTTTGATGTTACTAGTTGGCATGTATATTATAAATGACTTGACTGCTCTAATAAGAATATATTTGGAATGGTTGTAGTAGTATAAACATGAATATGGACCTATAGTGGGTACTAGTAATTAAATAGACTAGTTTGCGTGTTTAGTAGAAAATTTAATCGTATTTTATTGGATATCTAAAGGATTTTTTAATTAGGCAGTTTGGCTATTGACATGATATTGAATTGAACTGCTAGGTTGCTGCCTGAAACTAGGTTAGTTTTGGATGTTAAATAAATGTTTTAAATTTTACGCGATTAAATAGTTAAAGGGTTTAAAGGTTATGTTGTATTAGTTTAAAAAGGAACAATTTTTTTATAGATTATAAGTGTCCAATATTTTATAAAAGATAAGTGACATCTCTGACTCGTATTCAGTGATGGGTACGGGAAAAAGGGTGTTACAAGAGTTAACCTTAGTACCGCATTTCACCCTCAGTCTAACGGCTAGTCAAAAAGGGTAATTCAAGTAAATATCAAAAACTCCTTCCATTGAACCAATAGAAACAAGCATTGTTATTGAAATCCTCTATTACAAATTCTAGAAGACATGCTTTGAGCATTTATCATCGATTTTGGTGGATCTTGGGAGAAATCCCTATCTCTTATCGAGTTTGCCTATATCAATAGTTTTCAAGCTTCCATTGATATGGCACCATATGAGGTGTTGTATGGCAGTTGTTGCAGAACTTCATTGTGCTGTTCTAAACTCAGAAAAGGCAAGATGTTAGGCCCTAACCTACTTTGAAAAATCGAAGAATGGGTTACTATCATCCAGGATCGCTTGAAGGCAACCTTTAACCGACAAAAGGCCTATGCCGACCTTAAACGTAGGGATATCCAATACGAAGTTGGTGAAAGAGCCTTCCTCAAAGTGTCACCATGGAAGAAGATTTTGTGGTTCAGCAAGAAGGGGAAATTGAGTCCCTGATTCATTGGACCTTTTGAGGTCCTTGAGAAAGTTAGCCCGGTGGCCTACCGTTTAGCATTGCCCTTAGAATTGAGCAAGATTTATGATGTCTTTCATGTGTCCATGCTTCGCAAGTACCGATCCGATCCTTCACATATCATTAAACCAGAATCTGTGTAGATCCAACCAGATTTGACCTACAGGGAAGAACCGGTGCAAATTCTTACAAGAGAAGTCAAGAGGCTTCGTAAATAAGTTGGTGCCATTAGTCAATGTTCTCTAGAGGAGTCATTTAGTGGAAGAAGCCACTTGGGAACCAAAAGAGATGATGAAGAAGCAATACCCTCATCTCTTCGGTTCAGATGAAAATTTGAGGAAGAATTTTTCGTAAGGGGGGAGAGTTGTAATACCCCAAAAACCAGTCTAGTCGAAGTTAGGTTCTGGTGATTAGAATCTTGTATCGGAATGGTCCAATCAATGTTTTGACTCCTTTCTATACTTAATTTTAATGAAATGAAACTCAATTGAGCTTAATTAATGATCTTGGACCTTTTTGAAAGAATTAAAAGTCATTTAGTGACTAAATTGTGAGAATTGAAAGTTTTGGGGTAAAAGTATAAACTTTTGGAAGTTGAGGGACCACCCTCGTAATTACCCTAATTCTGGGGAGATTCACCACATTGCTTAGCATAATCACGTGAAATGAACATGGGAATTAAGAAAGATGACATATAGTCATCATCCTTTAATAAATCAAGAAAAGAATTTAATATAAATTAAAGCTTAACCTTGTTGGTAGGAAATCTTATGATTGGTTCTTAAAAGGGTGGAAAATATGATAGCTATCCTATAGCCAAGGAGAGCATCAGATAAGTAAGCTTTGAAAGGGAAGTAAAATCATTTCTTTACAACCGAGACCAAGCTCCCAATTTTCTTCATCTTTTCTATCAAAGCTAAGCAAGCACCACCATTTCATCCTCTTCCCTAAGTTCAAGCAAGCACCTCACTTCAATCCTTGGAGTTTCTTTGATTTCAAAACACCAAATTAAAGATCTTGGATTGGTGAGTTAAACCTCTCAAACAATTTGATGATTCCATGGATATTGAAGCTTAATTTCAAGATTAGGTCTTGGAAGTCAAAGTTTGAACCCATATGTTATAGGCTTAATTCCATGGAACTAATGTTGTTTACAAGATTTATTAAGCTTGTATATTGATTATGAATCATGGAATATGATTGTAACAAATTCCTTAATCTTTTGCCTAGCTCAAGCTTTGGAAGATCAAACACCATCTCCTACTAGAGCTAAAGGCAAAGGAATTGTAATCTTGGAGCCATAAGAGCTATGGAAATCAAGGTGAGTGTAGTCGGAGTCTCGGGATTAGGCTAGGTGTCTTTCCCAGTTTTATTTTCATCGAATATCTTAGTACTAACAATGATAATAAGGTCATTGCATCGAACCCTTTGAAGGGTGTATTGGTAAGCTTCGATAAGCTTCCTTATTGAAACATTGAAAATTGAAATTGTTATTGAATCATGGAGCATCGAACATTGCCATTGAACTATAGAGTATTGATTATTGTCATTGAAACATTGAATATTGACCATTGACATGCCATTGAAAGGATCATTGTATTGTTATTGATCATTTGAACTATTACCATTATCATTGAATCATTGAATATATTGTTATTGGTGAACTATTGTTATCGAACTCACTGGATTATTGAAATAGACCTAAAGGTCAACATATTGTTATTGAATCATTGATCCTATTGATATTGATACTATATTGATTATTGGCCTAAATTACCGAACCTTGGATTCGAGTGGACATTGGATACAATTGGCATGCCATAGGACTTATGAGCTCACTGGTACGAGTGGACTACAGTCCTTGGGCTACGAACTTTATATTGGCGAGGCAGAAGGATGTTGTGTTGGTAAATTGGCGAGGTAGATGGACTTGACCATCATTGATTTAGCGAGGCGTATAAATCCGCGTATCCACTATCATGCTCAATCCAAGGGTTATTACTGATCGATATGAACTATTGACATTGAATAAAAGAACCATCAATATTGAACTTGTTGCATTGCTATTGAACATTGATGAAATGCCATGAAGATATTGCCTAAGCATTCATTTGATTGCATATAGTATTTTTGATAATGTTGTGATTACCTCAATAGGCAATGTATGCCTAATGCATTTCATCTCATGCATTTCAGTTCGATAAAGTCATCGGTTCGAGATTGGATCTAGTTGGAAGTTTTGGCAAGTCACTATCAAGCTAAAGTAATGTATTTTGCCCTTATAAACTCCTAGAATGGTGGCAAAGTAGTTAGATTATACACTTTTAGTCTTTTTGATATGTATATAATGCTTGTGGCATGTATAAGCCTTAAAGGCCCTAAATGACCTTTTAAAATTTGGCTAAAAGTGGCAAAAGTGGCATAATTAGCTTAAGAAAGTGAAAACATAGTAAACGGATTCATATTAGCATAAAATTCCGCATGCTAGTAGATTGTCATATTATAATCTTGCTGGTAATGTTTCATTGAATTTGGACATCTTTTGATAAGTTAAATTTGATAAAAACAGTCAAAATTTATCATTACAGTGCAGGGCGTATCGATACGGGTGATGGCCTATCGATACGGGTATGCATATTTGGACATGGTCAACATCGGCCAACATGGCAGTATCAATACGTCAAAAGGTATACCGATATGAAAAGTCAACACTAGAATTTGGAAATGTAATTGCATCGATACGGTCTATAGGGCTTATCAAAATGTGTCAACTGGTCAACCCGTACCGATACAGTTCCCTAACATACTGATGCGAGTCTTGTTCATTGGATTCTATTAGTTAAAATTTCGAATTGCACATCGATACAGGTTGACACCGTACCGATACGGGCTCATTGAGTCTTAACTATTTTAACGGCCATGACACAGACGTATTGGTACGGTCTCTCGAGTACCGATATCGAGATAGGTAAATCTATTAATAATTAATTAGAATAAGTTTAAAGCATGGCATATTGGTCAATGAATATTGCATAGTTTAATTGAATGGGCAAATGAACTCTGATTGAAATGAAAATTTGTATGATCATTGATTATAAGTTGTTTTTCATTAAAGAAAGATAAATTTCAAAAAAAGGACCCTTAAAATACTAAAATTACAATTTAGCCCTAAAACTCGTAACAATTTAAAATTGGACCTGAATTGATTATATAGCTTCACAATGTGTCATAGGAACTACCGTATCGCTATTGTGTTATTCTAAGCATGACAACATTAGATTATCAAATATTGATTAAAGGTTATTACACCGATTATCACATTATTTTCCGGTGACGCCTTTCGACCCAAATTCCTACCATGCCGGGATAGGGGTGTTACAATCGCGTACCACCACCCCAATAACTCCATGTGTTAGTTTTTTCATTTCTTTTATTTTTTTAGTTTAGATTAGTTTCTCATATTTTGCATCTGCATATTTTATTTTTCCTTTATTTGTTTTGCTTTTTCTTTTTATTTTGTTTTTGTATTGGGGACAATGCTCTTCTCAAGTTTGGGGGAGTACATGCCCATATATATTAGGTCAAATTTAGGTAAAAATTTAAAAATTTAAAAATAGAACTGAAAATAGCCTAATATGTCTGATAGGTTCCCTTTGCTATGATTCATTTGATTCTAAAGTTGTTGTTGCATTGATTATGGCTTTATATGATGAAACTATGTTGATGTTTTGCAAGGTGTTAAGAGCTTTCACGTTTTGAACTTAATTTTGATTCTGTTGTAGCCCTTAAAAGCACATGTTGCTTGCACTCTAAAAACTTAAGAAACCTTAGGAAAACTCTAGGTCGACTTTCTGATGCCAAGGAATGAATCAAAGTGAATGAACTTAATACTCAATGTAGCAAAATAAAAGCTTAAAAACTTCCTGAAAAATAAAGAAAATTAATTAAGACTTGATATTTAAACAAAACTGTTGAGGGACACTCTTCTATGCATCTTGATATCTTAGTACAGTAGGTGAGTTATGTTTGCTCTATTTAACTTTCCATGGTAGAAATGATAGTACTGTCAAAGAGTGAGTTAAAGTCTTCACGGGATGACACTGCTCGTAGGGATCAGGGATGGGCTGTTTGCTCAACTTTATCTTCAGGTACTGAAGAGTTAGTGCGATAAGCTGAAGCCCCAAGGATACAATTTTCAAACTCAAAAGGAAAATGGAGTAAAAATATGCTAAAAAGGAAAACAATATGTCGAGGCAGAAAAAGAAAGCAACCCTTAAGCTTCTCTAAGGCTATTAAGTGACGAATGTATATAACTTAGCAAACACTACACCTACAGTAGATTTGGTCTTTTGAACAAAACTGTAAGCTCTAATGCATTGCTTTTCATTGACATAGTTGAGGAATGAATTAGTGCTGCAATATAACTTGGAATCTCTACAATCATATATTAGCTAAACCTTAGGAGTTGTGGGTTGTTCTTATTTTATGTTTTTTTCTTGCTTCCATTTTGCATTGTTTGAGGACAAACAACAATTCAAGTTTGAGGGTATTTGACGAGTGCGTAATTGATCTATTTTATATAACCTTATTCCTTGCCTTTTCCATGTTTTTAAGCTCATATAGTTTGCATTTAGTTCAGATTGTACATATTTGTATGTAGATAGGGAGTTACACCGCATATGCTTTAAACGTTACATATATTGGTGCTTTTACAAGAAAGATGGTACTTGTGGTGAATTTGCAGGATGCTGGAGGATTGATGGAGTGAAAAATGAGCATATCTTATGGTTGGTGCTGACGAGGCATAAAAGAGTTAGAGATGAATCTACTTTTGCCCACATGGATTTTCTCCCAGATACGCAACATTAAATGAAGCGAGAAAACAATGGATTTTTTTAATGAAACTGGGTGTACTTTAAGGTTCTCAAAACCCTAGTTTCACCACCTATATAAGAGAGACTTGGATGCTACTTCAAGAGAGAGCGATTACAGACAACAGTCCTAGTCTAAAGCTTACGAAGAACCACCGAAGTAGAAGCTAGAGAAATCTCTTCATGATAGATGCCGTTGAGAAAGGCTAAAGAAGTGGTAGACCTTTAGCATAGTTGGATGGCACGGAAGGAGTTTGTCGATGACGCTCGACTAGTTTATTTTCCTTACTTGATAAACTTTCATACTTTAATATTTTTATTATGGATGCTTTAGGCTCAAACATAAGCTAAATACTTTAGTTGGAATTATTGCGTCACAGGATTTTATGTTTTGATTATCCTTTTTATTATGCTATAACTGTTTTCCCTTTATCTATTATGTTTATCATACTTCATGCATAGTTATTGTAAGAGCTATTGAGAGAGGCCTTTTAACTATTGATCTATGGCTTAATATCGAGAGAGTTAGGTTATACAAACATGAATAGTGGGGCTAAGCTGTTAACTTAGTCTTAATCTAGCTTAGACATAAGTATAGGGTTTTAATAACTAAAAATGGAGTTATTAAACAAATAATAGGATCATTAGGGTGCACGCATACATGTATTATCTTAACTACAATATTATTAACTTCTAGGCATCGAGAGAGTTAGAAGTTCTTTAGAAAATTCTATGGAGTAGATAAAGATTTTAATGGTTTATGCAGACATGTATTGCCAGTCGCAATAGCATTGTAAAAGGTGATCAAGCATATATCCTTAGCAATAATCCCAACCTCCATAATTATCTGTTAGTTGCTGTAGCTGTTCGTCTTAGTCGTAGCTATCTTTAGTTTAATTAGTTTAGTTTTAATTAAATCTTTAATTACCAATACTTGCAAACAGATTTTTAAGCATAATAACTTCATAGTTATTAATCCAATCCTCGTGGGTTTGGCATTCTCCTCATCACTCTATTACTTGATACGATGAGTATACTTGCTCTAAAGTGCATCACTATTAGACAAGCATCAGTCGTTATGGAGCTTATCACCGTCGTCTGACCACCAGAGCTGCCCTCGCGCGCCCCTACACTTCACCCATTCACGTGGGCATGGTTTAGCTGCAGTGGGCAGCTATATCAGCTCGAGCCGAACCATTAGGTCATGCTGCCAAGCTGGCCTGCAGAGTCAACCTAACCCGAGCCACCAACCATTGACTGGCATTGATCGTTGATCGGTGTTGACTTTTTTGTGGGACCCTACCCAGGGTTTCTTGATGTTATGAGTCCGTTGGCACTGTGTGTTTTGCCAAATTTGAACATGGTAAGCTATTTTTCACATTTGACTTTGTGAATTGAATAGAGGATACAAGATATTAATGTGTTTTGTATTCATTTTTATATGATGATTAATTGGGATTAGATATCAGACCAAGAGGAATAATCGAGAAGCTTGGATGAGGATTTATCACTTTGGCTTAAGGTTAGTATACCTCAAACTTCGAAATGTTTTATGAGCATCATAAGTGTAATTGCCTTGCTTGTTAGTGGTTGCAAAATAAGTTGATGATAGACAAGCATGTGTTGATACCGGTATTATGATGCTTGCGTGTATGAGATGCATGGGTTGTTTGGGAATATTCGAGACTCGTATAAGCTTTAGAGACCGTGTAGAGTCGTTTGAATATTCGTATAATTATTTGATTGGTTGATTTACATGTTGTGTTTCTTGTGTGCTTGAGATATGGATTGGCATGTTCGATTGAGTTTATAATAAATGGACTGATAATTGGTAATATTCGAATAAATGATCATGAAGCTAGTAATTAATATTAATTGATTAAGTGCGTTAGTAAACAAACCCTAATGACTTTTATAAGCTTTAGGGGTAGAATAAAGTGTTGTAAAAACGTAATTCAAGGAAATGGTGCAAACCTGTGAATAAGGTATCGGTATGAGCTTTTGCTGTACCGGTACGTGTTTGGGGGCCATATCAGTACGGTTCGACCAGTACCGATACTTGTAGAAATCTAAGATTTCCAATAAGCAATTTCTGTATCGATACGCATGTGAGCACCGATACCCGTAGGTACCGTATTGATACTCGTGTTTGAGTATCGGTACCCAATACGCTAAATAATCAATAAATGTAAATTAAGGGTGAAATTGATGTGTATATTAATAATTGAATTATGCATTGATAAATGAATTAACGAAGATTAATGAAGGCAATAAATGAGTTTAATTATATACTTCTCCATAATATATTAACAATTTAGTAATGTAAAATAAAGGATGTGATAGCATTTAGCAACGATAGAGAGATCATTGGGATCACGTTGCTTATTTGCTGGGTAGGCATTTGATTGGTTGAGTCTTTTGATTGATGAGATCCAGATACCCAGTGAAAGAGTGTTGCAAAACCATGGTTAGAGATACCGAATAGAGGTTACCGATGCTATGTGACCTGAGGCTCATTCGAAGATACTCGACGGGGGATTTTGAGTATAGGTATATATTCTAATGCTATGTGACCTAGCCTTACCCAGGGTGTATGTTATGCTAGGTGACCTGGCCTTACCCAGAGTGCATATGCTCGAAAGGGATTCTGAGAAAGGGTGTATGTTCTGATGCTATGTGACCCAATCTCACCCGGAGTATATGTTCTGATGCTACGTGACATGGCCTCACTCCAGAATCGTTGTTGTTGATGTGTGTTTTTGCCTAGATGATCTGATGAGACTCGGGCTTGGTTGGTCCATGAGTGCCATATATGATGATTGCTATGTCGAAAGCATTTGTTTAGGTGACTAGTGGTAGCACCACATGTTTATTTATCTCTCTTTATTCCTCATACTAGCTTGCATGCTTATGTTTATGATTAGAATGACGTATAGTAGAGTAGATGTGTACCACTGAGCTTTATAAGCTCAACGCTCAGAACCATTATTTATGTGCGTAAGTTGATCGTTAGATCGTGGGATCGATGAGCACTATGGGTATGAGATTCTAGCATGTGGTGATCTATAACAACCCAAATTTCAAGTTAGTTAAGTGGGTCTTAGATCTAAGTTTTGAATCTTTAAGTTGGTAATTGGAAATAAGAAGAATTATTTTTGGAAGATCATTAAATAAATTCTATGATTGATTTGAATAAGGATTTTAAATTCCAGTCTAAAAGTAAAAATAAGAAGAAAATGGGTGTTTATATTTGGTTTACCCATTTTGTTAGGGAATGGTGTATTTAATTTAAAGTGGCCGAAAATTGAAGAGGGAAGATAAAGGAATTTGAAAATTTAAGGATTAAAGAGAAAATGGATTTTGGGGAGAGAAATGGGTTTTCAAATAAAGAAAATGTTCAAAAAGTTTGGTTGTCGTTCGTTCATCTGTTGACGGCACCGCTACTGCTATCAGCTTTGTCTCATCGAGAATAGTCTGAACGTAGTCACCCCATCGCCGGTGTTAGTGCCGGCGCCATTCGCCGGGGTGAGGGGAAACAAGGTTCGAAATGCTTGAAATAGAGTAGTTTCGACGGAAAAATCACAAAACATAGGTTACCAGCGTGTTTACTAGCATCAGGATAGCTAGACTAGAGCTTGTCGCTACATTCGACCACCGAAAGGCCTCCTACGTGCCACCCCGTGCCGCTCCAGCAAGTGAGCGTGCGCAACAGTAGAGGGCGGGTGCACAGATGCTCATGTGCACCGTGCTACACTGGATAACTCTCTCATGTACACATACACCCTACTACAGTGAATTACTGCCCGTGGGTGCATCGTAATAGCCCTGCACCATATCGCACCAGATTGTTGAGTCGTTGACCAAAGTTGATTGGCTGTTGACTTTTTTTAGGGACCTTTATCAAGGGTTTCCTGATGTTTTGAGTCTGTTGGCGTAGTCTGTTTTGCTAAATTTGAACCTGATTAGCTGTTTTTATGTATTTAACCTTGTGATTTGAATAAGGGATGCATATAATTAATATATTTTCATATTCACATTTATTTGAGAAATATTCATGATTAAATATCAGACCTAATAGAGTATCAGAAAAATCATATGAGGATTTTAGTGATATTGGCTTAATGTTAGTACACCTCGAACTCTAAAATGCTTCTTGAGCATTTTTGATTGTCAAAATGAATAAGGGTCGGAGATAGTGGTCCGACGATGGTCGAGATGGCCATTCTGGGTTAGAGTTGGTATATTACCCCCTTATTGTAGGCAATGGCCTCTAGAATGGGATCTGCCCTCTTCTTCCCGCTGCATATTTTGTCTTATACTACTTAGACAAGTGTCATAATCGGGTTGTTATGGCATTTTGATTGGAATAGCTATAACTTGACGTTTGAGGATTGGCCATTTCGTCCATGGTGATCACGTGCATAGTCGAATGATCATTGGGTGCGATATTGTCAGTAGCTTTTCTTGTCTGCCATAGGTTGTGAAGGGCTTTGCACAGTTCACGGGATATCTCACGCCTTGTGGTTCGCAGTGATCACAAATGTGACATTCTCTATGTTATGTTGCTCGCGGTCTTGTTTATTCATTGTAGGTCGTCTAGTCTTGACATATGGCGGTGAGTATTCGAAGGTAATAACAATTGCCCCCACATTTAAAAGAATGTTATAAAATGACCTTGGTGAACCTCTACGATTTAGAAGAGGATTCCTTAGGTGCGAGTTTTTATGGCGAACCGAACTTGAGACCCTGAGGTTAGATCGTTGTGTAGAGGCTTTTAAAGGGTATACATGAAGAGTCATGTAATAAGATTTTGTGGTAAACTTGACAGTTTTCCTTTGGGGATAAACTGCTATATATGAAATGTCACATAATAAACCTCTTTATTAGCTAAACATGTTGAGGACGACATGACATTTGGCTATAAATAGGCATTCTTTCGCTATTTTCCAAGTTTCTTATTTTGGTTATCTTGTTGGCCGCTCTCTATTGTTTTTTAAGAAAAAGGGTATATTTGCTTTTTTTACTCTGATGGATAATCCATCTGTTGTGATGAGCGATGAAGTCCCTTGTACTAAGGAGGGGGTGAGATGTTGAAAATGCTAGAATATTGAAGCCTTATCGCTGTTAACAACTTTCGTTATCGGTTTAGTTTTTCGTAGGGGTCAAATCGTTTAAGCGCTTGCTCTGATGAAAGAATGTCGTGGTGTTTGGTTCCTCTTTATGCCTTTGAGGTTGGGCTTTATTTGCGTTGTATTCTTTTTATAGATTGGTTGAACTGGTTCAATGTGGCATTAGGTCAACTGGGTGGGGCTAGTTGGTGGATTCTGATGGCCTATTTTTTAAATTGTAAAATCCATAAGGATGAGCCCTCTATTAATATTTTTTGTTATTTCTATAATGTAATGGCTAGTCATGATAAAAATGCGAGGGGTTTCATAAGCATTGGTCATCTTATAGGGAGGACATTAGTGATGAAGAATTATACTGTGAATCTTTGCCTGGATAGGACGAAAGATGTTAAAGTGGAGTGTACTTTTAATATTTTTTCATTCCTCATTGTTTGACGTCGATCGTCAAAGGATAGGTTACCCCTCCTGATGTGCAAGAAGTGTCTCCTGTGGAGTTTACACTTCTCAGAAGGTTAGAGAGTGACCTGCCATTGCGCTGTGAGGAAATATGTACTCTTAGGAATATATGGAAGCATTTCCTAGAGGGAAAGAGTCCTAACAGTTGGGATAAAGTGGATTTGAATGTTTTTTCCGATGTTTCTTTGGCGAGTGTACCTCTTCGTGCGAAAGCTTGGCCTTTTGGCAAAAGGGGTGATGAACGAGTGGCAACGGTTCCTCTAGGTATTGAGAATAAACCAAATTTTTTTTAGTATGTTACTGTTCCCGCTCACTCTTGGAAGTATCTTGATAAAGATGCTTCCCCAGGTGAAGTTGTCGAAGAAGTCACCCCTGTCACTCTGAGGGGTTATGCTAGTGTCAGCCCCTCTAGTTCTGGTCGCGATAGAAGGGGAAAATGCGTAGTTTCGAGCTCGCATATTGTATCTGATTTAGGGGATAAAGGGATCTGCGTTCATTTGGAGTACAAGACAAATAGGCGCATGGATATAGGTATTGGCTCGTGATAGTTTTTTTTAAGAAAATGAATATTTGTTGCCTGCTTGCATATGCCGGTGCTGATATACTTTCTTTTTACAGGGGTAGCAGGCCTTTCTTCGCTGGCTGCTGGTAAAGAATTGGGGAATTTGGGTGTAATGTCAGATACATCAGTTTTTGGTTCTAGTGATGAATAATTAAGGTTACCAAGCTTGGGGGAAGTGATGTCTTCAAGGGATTTAAATAGCGAAGAGATTGGTTTGCATTGTGCATTGGCCTTAACGATTGAGGTGGTGTCTTCTGCAGGTGCAATTCTCGTTGCTTCTTGAGTGGGGGGCTCCCCTATTTTGCAAAATGTATCCACAGAGGTCTTAGTAGATGTTGTGGAAGCGGCTTGAGAGAGCGTAGTAAGGCGAATGAGAACTTATAGCTCTAGAAGACACCTTTTAGCTGTCGAGGATAAAGCATTAGGAAAAGAACTTGTATCGAACGCTAGGGTTGTTGCAGATTTACCGTGGTATTGCCCCGATTCCTTCTCTGTTGTGAGCGAGTATCACAGTTCCCCTCTTTCAATTACAACTGATATTGTTGGGGATATTGCTTTTGCTGGTTTGGCTACTACTTTACCTATTTTTTGTTTATCTCTAGGTGCATTGATTAGCGTGTTGATACATTTGGTTTAGTGTTCCCACTACTTAATTTTGTTAATAAATTGTGCTTGTTAATACCTTCGTATGGGTATCTTTCATAGATTTTATTATTGTTCATTATTCTAGGGGGATTGTTCCCCATGTGGTCGTGCCTATTAAGATGGTGGATTTGTCAGAGGCAGCGGCGGTTGTTTTGGTGTCATCACCTGCAGTTGTTTCTTCTGGTGGTGGTAGTAAGCCTCTGGCTTCGTGGGAGGCGTTATTTTCTTAGAGGGGGCGTTTAGAAATGGAGTAGTTCTATCCTGAGTCTGCTTCTAGAAGATTATCTGAGTTATACTCCAATAATTTTAGTACCTCGAGACCGTGCAATAATATCATGAGGACTTTTGAAAGAGGTTGGTGACTTATTCAAGAGTTGGGTTATGTTCAGTTTAACATAGAGAGAAATGTGAAGGCTCTCCTTGAAGAAAACGAATAGCTGCGTTTAAAGGCGAAAGGTTATGATGTCCTTCTTGAAGAGAATGAAAAATTACGGTCAAAGTGTAAGGATGTTTTTTTGTTAAAAAAATGTTTTTTGTTTTTGTACTTTATTTTGAAAATATTGTCTTCCGCAGGGAGTTTTATAAAACCTGTATTTTATTTAAAAATAGAGTCACCACCGACCACTTAGGTAGGCAGGACACCGTAAAAACCAGAGATTTAAAATTGATGGGTTCGAGAGTTGGTTATGGATGGGGAAGGATTAGGACCCCCACACCGCCCAAAATTGGTACTTTAATAATTACCGCTTTATTAATATTAGACTTTCCGGATTAAAGTGACGATTAAATTAAAATTTGGTTATAAGTGGGGTTAATTTTAAAAGCCCTGTTATTTGAGAGTAAACGCCCAACCACTATCACTACGCCTGATACTGGCCCCGTTTACGTTCGAATAAAAGGGCACCACATTGACAATTTATATCCGAAATGCAAACTTAAAAAAATGGCAAATATAAATAAATACATTGTGATAAAAATATAAATAAATACTAACATAATAAAATACTAATATGACATAAATAAAATACTAATCTAAAACATACATACATAACTATTAATTTAACACATAAATAAAAACAAATATAACATGAATAAAATACTAATCTAAAACATACATACATAAATAACATTAAATGAAATGTATGAACAAAAATATCATGATATATCATAATAATGAACAAAATATAAATACAACATGCAAAAATAAATGCTACTAATTGATATCTAACATGTGACGCAATTTATATGCATGAATAAAAACATATCATAATATTAATATGTACGAAATAAAATATGTTCATGTAATAATAATGATAAGGATAATAATAATAAAAAGAACAATGCTAATGTGAATGCATGGATCATATTAAAATGTATGGAACGATATAAAATATATCATGATATAATCACTCATTTTTATCTGGTCTGTAAATACATATTAGTATAATTATTAGTATATTAGCGTTGCATGTATACATTGTATTATGTTATGCTATATGTTTATTATGTGCATGAGTGTTATTAATATATGTAAAGTGTGTAGTGTGTGCATGTCTGTTATAAACTATGTATGTATACGTATTAATAAGTAATACGGTGTATGTGTGTCACGCATGTATCTATATTTAGTACGAGCGTATTTGTTTTTACGGATAATGTGTGTAGATGTTATGTTAATTATGTGTATGATTATATATGTATGTATGCTAGTATGTTATATTAATTAATGTTTGCATAGGTACATATATATGTATTATCGTATGTATATTATTATTAATTGTTGTTATAACTAATATTAATGTTATTATTATTGGGCTAATATAAGATGAAATCCAAAAACATATTAAACCCCAAATGGATAAATTGCCAGTCCAAGTCCATTAGAGGTCTCAAATTATTAATATTATTACAAGGCCCGGTTGGCCCAAACCCAAAACCCTATTTAACTATAATTATTTTTGTGCAGATAACTATAGACCGTTGGATCAAGATCAGATCCAACGGTCACGATCAAGGAAGGATAAAATATCTAGCCAGCCGCGTGCACTACACGTCTGGATGGTTCGAGTGCCACGCGCGCGTGCGGTCCACGCGCGGACTCTTCGATATCCCACGCGTGCGTGAGTCCCACGCGCTATAACCCCTCGACTGCTGAGTCACACGTGTCACGATCTGGAGCCGTTTCACCGATCGAGGTTTCATCTGGGCCGTTCATCCTTCAAGCCAGCCCGACCGCTAGATCAGATCTGATCCAACGGCCGAGAACGCCTCTGGCCGAAGACAACTTCCCCACACCGCTACCATGCTTCCACCATGCCGGTCTCCAACCACTACGTTCAGACATATCAGAACACAAAAAAGAGAGATTATGTCAGTATTAGTTCAGATCTGAAAAATAGATTATATTACCTGTTACCAAACCAAAGAGACAGGCATATATGTATGAATCAAGCAATTGTAAGGCAGAAAAAGTTGTAATCGAAAAAAAAAAAAAATACAAAAAAAACAACAAGTTTTCAGTGGTAATACTCTTATCTTTTCTTACTTTTTGCATGCATACAAAAAAATATACGTAGTGATACAAAAAATGGGGGTTTAGAGTTGTTACCCTCATCGTCTGTGGATCTCCCCTTACAAAGGTGACAAGCCTCTTGGCTTTCCGGGCGAATATGGTGAATCAAGGGAGTGGGAGGCCCTTTTTGGTTTCGTTTTGGGTTGAATACAAAAAAAAAGGGTTTTTTCGTTTCGTATTTCTTAGATCTAGGATGAATAGGGGCTTTTTCTCCAAATCCAAGTTCGGATTCGTGTTGAGGGTAAGGCAAGGTTCATTTTGGTGTTTTTTTGGGCTCGCACGGAGTGCAGCTAGCTAGCGGCGTGGTGGAGAAGAAGCGGTCGGCCGCCTGTTTTCGGGTTCATCGGGGAGATGGTTGAGAGAAAATGAGAGGTTTGGCTTATTATAAAAACATGAAAAAAACGAAAATGGGAAAAGTTTGAGTCCGGGCAAAAAAAAAAAAGGGTTTTATAAGTGTTTTTATTTTATGAAATGGGGAAATTACGTAATAAATCCTCCCGCGTTTTCGATATTTTCGTTTCTGTCTCGCCACATGGGATATTTACAACTCTGGTCCCCCTTGTATTTCAAAATCTTGCAATCCAGTCCCTAAATTAAAATGAATCAGTTTTTAAATGGTAAAATTACCCCTTTAACCATCCCCGCGTTTTTGGATTTTTCACTTCAACCCTGCCCCTTGGTCCAATTACGTTTTGGTCCTTTTAGGTTCTGTTTAGTTTGCAATTTCGTCCCTAAATCGCATGTTATTGTCCTTTAATTTCGCTTACTGATGTTTATTTCTTTTCATTTCAGTCTTGTTTCAATGTAAATATTCATGTTAGTTTATTATAATCGTGTATGTTGATGTAGCCTTTTGTTTTATCATATATGTCCTCGTATATGCTTTGTATTTTATGTTTACATATATATGTGTGTTAAGTTCATGATGATTATGTATCTTCACGTATTTGTTCTGTTATTCGTATCACGCATATTATATTGATATTTGAATTGACTCGAACACGATCTGTTTTATATTTCGGTATGTATTGCATGTTTTTTCTTGGCTCTTAGGCTATGTGTCAGTATAGTTTCTTGGTCATGTATAATGCTATATTTTACGTATGTTATAATATGTTTTATTGTAATATGTACATCTTTGTAATATGTGTTTGTGCTCCATGCCTTGTAATTATGACATGTTAGGTTCATTTTTAGTCATGATGAGGGATAATTTGTATGTATGTATGTTTTATATTAGTATTTTATTTAAGTTTCGCTAATAGTTCATTATGTGAATATTTACTGTCTTTAAATTATTTGCCATGTTTTATATTTTGCTCGCTAAGTTTGCATAATGAGATATATAAATTGTCAATGCGGTGCCCTTTTATCCGAGCGTAAACGGGGGCAATAATAAGGCGTAGTGATAGTGGTTGGGCGTTTACCCTCGGATAACGGGCCTTTAAAATTTATTCGCAATTATAATCGAATTTTAAAATAATCGTCACTTTAATCCGGAAAATCTAATATTAATAAAGCGATAATTATTAAAGTACCAATTTTGGGCGGTGTGGGGGTGCTAATCCTTCCCCATCCGTAACCGACTCCCGAACTCAAAGTTTTTTGAATCTCTGGTTTTATGGTGTCCGGCCTACCTAAGTGGCCGGTGGCGACTCCAATTTTTAAATAAAATGCGGTTTTTTTAAAACCCCCACGGAATAAATATTTTATATCCGAAAAATCACAAACACTTGAAAAATTCGTTTTTTTAGCGAAAAGAGGACATCGCTACAAATGGCGACTCATTTGGGACTATTTTTTTTTAAAAAACAAAAAAAGAGAGTCAAGCTTTCTCAAATAATTACCGTTTTAATATTATTAAAAGTTCCGGATTAAAGTGACTATTAAATTAATATTCGATTGTAATTGCGCGTTTATTTTAAGGCATTTAAAATTTGGCATATAAACCCGTTTTTAAGTGGGGGAAAACGCTAATGCTTTCGTGGAGATATCGTTCTCCCGTGTAGGCCTAGCAAGTACCTTCGGGGCTCGAGTACCTTATGCTTTCGTAAGGATATCGTTCCTTCGTGCAAGCATAAGCGAATGGGTCCCCCTGAATTGAACCCGGTTGAAAAGAGCCTATAATGGGTGATGATCGGGGGCCTTGCTACTCTTAGTAGAGGACAACAAGGACAATTCGGGTACCTCTTAGCACCAACACTGCATGTAGAGAATATATAGAAACCCACCCCTTTAGAGCCATGCGGATAACCTTAGGTGTTTTAGAAAGGATAAATAGGTTTCTTCGTTTTTGTTTGTTTACCTTATTTAATTTGTCATTTTATTTGTGTATCTATTAATTCTATCCCAGTCTTGACTTGTTTCCTTTTTTGCTATTTTTTCATGCATCATTACATTCGCATTACATAAAGGTACTGGATCAAGTGGTTTACTCGATCAGAAAGTCTTTCACCATGGAAAAAAGGTGTCTTAGAAAAGAGGAACTCAACTTGTGTGTTAGACATTGGTCAGAAGTCAGCCAGAAGGCCCAAGGGGACAGTTTACCAAGTGAACGCGTGATAGCCGGGTACACCTATGTGAGTCTTCAACAGAACAATTTAGGGGATCTTCAAAGTATCGGGAAGAATGGGACCGAGAGATTACAAGAAAGGTTCCGTGATAGTTATGGTGACATTGCACAATTGATGTACATCCGGTCAACCAGCCCCTACTACCGAGCCATTTTTGATTTCGGAATCCGCCTTTTGTCTGCTTCACCTTCAATGGACAGGACATGATGCCCACAGTAGAAGAATACACCGCTCTCCTTAATCATAAAAATGTTCATGAGGATTGGATCTACGCAAAACCTCCGAGGAATCAAAATTACACTTCCAAGCTCAAAACCTTTACCGGAATGAGCGACGATTGGGTCAATGGCTTGATCCGACTTCGAGGAGATAGTACAATATTTGCATGGGAAAACATTCGAGACATCCTATCTGCACATCCGGATGAGGAGAAAAAGTTAGACATGCTTGCCTTGGGAATATATGGATTGGTGATCTTCCCAAGAATTCTGGGAAACATTGATGTGGCCATTCTAGATTTGTTTGAGCGGATAAAACGGCGAGCAAACCCAGTACCAGCTATTTTGGATGAGACCTTTATTTCTCTAAATGCCAGTCGAAAGCACGAAGAAGGGCGTTTTCGAGGATGCGCACAACTGTTACAGGTATGGATTCAGAGCCACATGTGGAAGACACCGACGAGGGTTCTGCCAGGAATATCCTTCCAAGATATTTCGCCTTTACGGGAATACTTAACAAAAGAGTGGCGAGAGGACTTGAAAACAAGAAAATGGGCCGGTTTCTTCAGGAATATCCAAGGCGAGGATATAGTATGGAGGGTCCTGTGGCTCGGTAGAGTTAATTACTTTTTATATAGTTGTGCTGATTTCAATTGGCTGATGATGTTGGGACTACATGGAGGGATTGCTTGTGCCCCACTTCTAGTGTCCCGACAATTCGGATCGCGACAGTTCATTCCCAACACCGCCGGGTTAAGCCGAACTAAATTTATTTTCAAAGGGGAGTTCAAAGAGAAAGTTCAGACTATCATGAGGGCTTGGGACCATTGTTACTGGATTAGGGTGGAAGGAGACACCGAGTACATGACTACCCCAGACTACGATCTTTGGAGACGTTTGAGGGTAAATGATATGATTCCCGAATCTGATCAAGGACCAGCAGTGTCACTCGAAGAGCTTACAAGGGTGGTGCCGTCTGAAGCTGACATCTTAAGGAATGAACTCGAAGAAATTAAAAAGAAAATGGACGTCCAACAGACCCAACATGCGAGCAAGCTCTATAAGGCAAGCTTAGAGGTTGATGAACGGGACGAGATCATTAGGCAGTTGAAGAAATTAAATGCAGATTTGAGCGACAATAATGCTCTTTATCAAAAAGATGCCCTTCTACTACAAGCAAAAATACAGAAGGCCGGCCGGAGTCAATTCATAGCCGTGGAAAGAGAAAGAATGAATGGCATCCGTTTGGTGGAAGAAGAACGAGAAATCAATAAGAGAGCGATCGAGAAATAGATAGAAAGCTGTTGGTCGGCTATGGATGAAGAAAAACGGTCCTCCAAGAAGGCCATTGACCAAGAAAAGGAAAGATTCAGGCAAGAAATCAACAAAGGAAAATAAGCTGTCCATCATGAGAGAGAAAGCGTCGCCGTATGGAAAAGAAAGTCCATGAGTAGCCGGAATAGACTGTTAGAGATGCAAAAATTGTACGATGACACTATTCAAAGTCTGGAGCAAAGCCAAAGTCAGAATGGCGAATTAAAAGGAAAGGTGGCGGAAGTTGAACATTCCCTTCGAATGTACTGCCAGAGAAATGGTTTCACTAAGCTACAAGAAAGAGAGCGCGAAGTAAGCATGTTACGAGCACAAATTAAGTCCTCAAGCAAATCGTTGAGGATTACAAGGAAACAATTAGTGTGTTCGAGGAGGCTACAGCCGGAGGGGACACCTATTGGCAAAAGAGACTACGTGACGCTGCCCGGATGGTACAGGATAGGGACCAATATTACGCAACTTGATGGTGGATATACAGCGAGTCGCCAGGCATGTGAATGATTTGGCTATCGAGGCCGAAACACTCCGACCTTTCATAGTCCCGGAAATGGAAGAAGCTCCCAGGTTCCTCAAGTTGCTCAGGCCAATTGGAAAATTAGGAGATAGAGCTAGGGCTTATCTATAGGGCTTTGTGTTGTATTTAGCTCTTTTGTATTATGAATCTTCATTTTGTTATACGAACTCTGTTGTAATTTAGACCCTTCAATTCCCGTGGAAGTAGTTCAAAAGGGTGATTACCAATGAATAGTACCTTATATCTGCATACATTCTCGCATTTGCATCATGACATTCACATCATTATACATGCATTTATCTTTCTTGCAACCATATTAATGTTGTGAATATTGTTTCAGAGTGTGTGTGTGAAAATAGAAGCTAACCCGCAATCATTCATCACCCATACCTTACCCGATTACAAAGCAAGCTCATGGAAGACAGGATAATCAGTCTAGAAAAGGGACAAAAAGAGCTCAAGGCTAGGCTTGAAGAGACTCAAAGAAGCCTTAGTGACAGTTAGATTATGCAATGCAAGCATCTATAGTATCCGACATAACCGTATTGTTGGCTAAGAGTCTTGGAAAAAGAGTGGAAGGAAAAACCATTCAAGAACCAGAGGGTACCCCAGTTCACTACAAGGTTCAACCAACTACACCAAACCCGGCTAGAAAGGTGTATATCGACCCTGCAGGAATGTCATCTAGTTTTCAAATCGGGATACCTAAAACTCAACCCCTCGACGCTGAAGCACTCTATGAAGAGGAGGTGCCAGACCTGAACATGGTTGAAAGGATAAGGACCGAGGTAGAGAAAAAGTGGGAGGAGAGGTTTTGCCTCATGGAGGAAAAATTTAAAACGTTACAATCTATGGAAGAATCAAGAAATGAAGCTAGCGACTTAAGTCTGGTGTCCGATCTTGTCCTACCGCCAAAATTTAAAACGCCAGAGTTCGACAAATACGATGGAACCACGTGTCCTTCCGCACACATAACAATGTACTGTCAAAAGATGGCGGCCTACCTTAAGGACGAAAAGCTACTGATCCATTGTTTCCAGGATAGCCTAACGGGAGCGGCGTTACGATGGTACACCCAGTTGAGCAAGGCAAATGTTAAGACATGGAAAGATCTATCAAGAGCATTTCTTGAGCAATATAAGCATGTAATGAGATATGATCCCCAAGAGAATTATGTTGGAAAAATATGGGGCGAAGTCAACGAAAGTCTACGGCAATACGCGCAAAGGTGGCGGGAAGTGGCCGCCCAAATTCAGCCACCCCTCCCGGAACATGAAATTACGCCGTTATTTGTTAATACTCTGAAAGGGGCACTCTTTGATCGCCTCATTAATAACACAACGCAGTGTTTTGCTGACTTAATCGGGATCGGGAGTCCCTTGAATTGGCAATTAAGAGTGGTAGAATTGATGGCGGGAAGGGTCTCGAAAATATAGCAAGAGGAATGAAGTAAACGCCACCAACATTTATATACCACCCGAAGAACTTCACAGTCTCACAACCACAAGCACTGTGGGGAAAACACAAAACTCGAATCAAAGAGAGGAGAGAATCTCAAAAAAGAGAAAGAGAGGAGAACTTTCACTCCCCTACCTTTTTGTACTCAAACTTTATTCCTAGTTGTATGAAAGCAGACTGGTCCATCCATACATCGTTACTCTATCAATCCGCCCTTCCCTTTTGGTATAATCCGAACGCGCATTGCGACTATCACGGAAGTACCCTGGACATCCCACCGAGAAGCGCCTTGCCTCAAAAAAAACTTGTGCAGAATTTAATCGATTCTCGGGATATTGAAGTTTGAAGAACCAAGTGTAGCTACTAACTCGCTACCTAATCATGGGAGCAGAGGAGTAAATGTTATTGAAGAATACTTTACCAGGAGGATTAAGGATGATGTGTCAGAAATCAAATCTCCTTTACGGTGGGTATTTCAACAGTTATGCATGGCCCGTGTGATCGACAAAGGCATGATAACAAGGCATAAGGGATGTGGAGTGTATTGCGAATTCCACCAGAATGAAGGACATGACATCCAGGAGTGCGATGAGTTCAAGAGATTGGTACAGCAATTGATGAATGAAAAGCAAATAGAATTCTTCGAGGAGCCCATGGGGAAGAAGGGGTCGGACGTACATATGACGGATAGCCCCAAATCTAAATACGGGAAGGATAGACCTTTTATCATATCTCCCAGGCCAGGGAATGCAGGTGCCTCCCAAGGAGAAACCAGCAAGATAAGTCCCAGGATCATCATTTCAGCACTATCCCCATTCAAAGATATGCGGCAAACCCTCTGGAATTATGTTGTAAATGTGACCACGCCTGAAAAACTAGAACATGGTCGGGTAAAAGAGCCTACGCTAAAAGACCAACAAAGCCAGAGCGATGTAAACGTTGGTGAGGCAGGCCATTTCACAAGGAGCGGCAGATGTTATTCCTCTGAGGCTTTGAAAGCAGCTGAAACAGATAAGGGGAAGAATACAAAGAAGATTAGCCCCACGCAGATATTTGGAGAAGAACCCCCCAAAGATGAATGAGCCGAATCGAGGCCCAAGCCAAAGAATTTCTGAAGTTCTTGAGACATAGCGAGTACAACGTAGTGGAACAACTACGAAAGCAACCGGCCAAGATCACGAAGATCGAATTACTCTTGAGTTGAGTAAAACACCGGGAGACGCTATTAAAAGTACTAAATCAAACTTTTGTGCCCCAGGATATTTTCGTGAAAATCTGGACAGGATAGTGGCATATATCACGCCTATAATCATATAACATTCAGTGATGATGAGATCCCCGAGGAGGAATGGGGTCCACCAAAGCCCTTAACATCACAACTCATTACAAAGGGTATGTAGTACGCGCGATTGATTGACAACGGGTCAACATTGAACGTCTTACCTATGGTGACCCCAAAAACTACCAATAGATGGTTCTCACCTAAAGCCCCGCCACAATTCAAGAAGAGCCTTTGATGGTACGCAAAGAGGAACAATGGGGAAAATTGAGGTGCCCCTATTGATCGGACCATTGAATATGTGATCGATTTTGTGGTGATGGACATAAAACCATCTTACAATTGCTTATTGGGAAGACCATGGATCCACTCCCAGAGTTGTCCCCTCATCATTGCATCGAAATTAAAATTTGTAGTCGAAGGTAAATTGGTCACAATAGAGGCAGAGCAGGAAATTGTTGCTTCTGTGACATCAGACGCCCCCTATATTCAAAATGATGAAGATGCTGCAGAATGCTCGTTCCGAGCATTAGAACTAGTGAATGCCATGTTTGTTTTGGAGGGAAGTCGGATCCCCTACCCCAGGTTATCTAATTGTACCAAGATAACCGTCGCAGAAACTTTGGGCCGAGGAGCCAAATTAGGAAAGGCGCTTGGGAAGAAATTACAAGGAAACCTAAGAGCCAAAAATATGATAACCAAGAAGGATCGTTTTGGGCTGGGTTACCAACCAAGTGTCCAACAGAGAAAAGAGGAATACAAGAGAAAATAAGAGCAAAGAAAAGCCAGATTTAAAGGAGAAGACATTTCGTGGAGACCAATGTCCTTTCCTAGTTTAAAAACCACTTTTGTCTCTCGGAGGATTCTACCAAGGTCAAGAGGTTGAAGAGGCAATGAAGGAAAATGACGTACTCAACCAGGAGGAGATACTCAATGAATCATTTGAAGGGATGTACATCAACATGATAGCCTGGAAAAGACCGAGGCAGCAAAATGTTGACCAACATCCGCCCCGCCGTCCCGGGAAACACTCGATAACTGGAGCTGCATTGATCTACTTGTGGTTTTTAGGAATAGATCAGAGTAATGCTCCGAATCAACCTTTTGTTTTGCCCGTAAACAATGGGGATCTCTTGTATATGGCACCTATGTTAACTTTTTGATTGAAATGAAAATATCCCCACTTTCCTGAATGACCAAAGTTTCATTTATTTCATTCATGCATTCTTCATGTTCATTCCCTTCATATAAAACCATCTCCTTCCCAATACAATTCATTCTCATTTAATGTAGGTCGCTCATGATTGTGATATGAATGATACCGGATCCAATCCTGGAGTGAATTTTGAATGCCCTGAGGTCTCAGAGGGAATTGAGGAAGGATATGATGAGATAGAAGGTGAGGTCCCGGAAGAGTTAAAGAGAATGGTGGCCAACAAAGAAAGGCAGATCATGCCCCACCAAGAAGAAACAGAAGTTGTAAACTTGGGGACTGAAGAAGAGAGAAAAGAAATAAAAGTAGGAACGATGATTTCCTCAAAAACCAAGCATGAACTGATAACCCTACTTCAGGAATTCAAGGATGTCTTCGCCTGGACTTATCAAGATATGCCAGGGTTGAATACTGATATAGTGGTGCACAAATTGCCAACAAAATCGGAGTGCAAACCAATACAGCAAAAACTTCGGAGAATGAGACCAGATATGTTGTTAAAGATCCGAGAGGAAGTAAAAAAACAGTTTGATGCTGGGTTCTTGGAGGTAGCCAAATACCCCGAATGGGTTGCAAACATTGTACCGGTACCAAAGAAGGACGGGAAAGTTCGTATGTGTGTAGATTATAGGGATCTAAACCGAGCCAGCCCTAAAGATAACTTCCCCTTACCACATATTGACACGGTGGTTGACATTCTGCAGACATTCATGGTTTTTATTCATGGACAGCTTCGAGGGTACAACCAGATAAAGATGGACTCTAACGACATGGAGAAAACTACGTTCATAAC
The DNA here is from genome assembly GCA_019671005.1 of Hibiscus mutabilis. Taxonomy (NCBI): domain Eukaryota; kingdom Viridiplantae; phylum Streptophyta; class Magnoliopsida; order Malvales; family Malvaceae; genus Hibiscus; species Hibiscus mutabilis. The sequence goes on from JAGYYJ010000623.1 coordinate 118,359, forward strand.
CATGTGGGGCACTTTTTGTTATCGGGTGATGCCGTTTGGGCTAAAGAACGCAGGGGCAACATACCAAAGAGCAATGGTGACTCTTTTCCATGACATGATGCACAAAGAAATAGAAGTATATGTGGACGACATGATTGACAAATCTCGAACAGAGGAAGAGCACCTACAGAACTTGAGAAAACTATTCCAAAGACTACGGAAGTACCGGCTGAGGCTCAATCCTGCCAAGTGTACCTTCGCCATTACCTCTGGAAAACTCCTAGGGTTCGTGGTAAGCAGAAGAGGAATTGAGATCGATCTAGATAAAGTGAAAGCCATCCAGGATCTCTCACCACCCCACACTCAGAAGGAAGTTCGTGGTTTCCTGGGGAGGTTGAATTATATCTCTCGTTTCATTTCCCAATTAACCGACCGATGTGACCCGGTCTTCAGACTTCTTAGAAAGAATAATCCTGGTGTGTGGGATGAGGAATGTCAAAGAGCCCTAGAAAAGATCAAAAAGTACCTGACAAATGCTCCAATTTTAGTCGCACCAGTACCAGATCGACCATTAATTCTCTACCTGACAGTTTTTGAGAATTCAATGGGATGCGTATTGGGGCAACACGATGAGTCAAGAAAAAGGGAGCAAGCCATCTATTACCTAAGCAGGAAATTCAATGATTGCAAAACGCGGTACCCGCCAAAGGTCTGAAAGCTGTGTTGTGCTCTAGTTTGGGCTACCAAGCGGCTTAGGCAGTATATGATGTACCATACTACTTGGTTGATATCCAAGCTAGACCCATTGAAGTTCTTAATGGAAGCGCCAGCACTAACATGAAGGATGGCCCGATGGCAGATGCTCTTATCCGAATTCGATATTGTGTACGTTAACCAGAAAGCCGTAAAGGGGAGTGTCGTAGCAGATTTCCTAGCTAATCGTGCTTCGGATGACTATGAGGCATTGAACTTTAATTTCCCATACGAAGACTTGATGTGCATTACAACCGAGGAAGAGGTTTCAGATGATAAATCATGGAAGCTTTACTTTGATGGAGCCTCTAACGCCCTCGGACATGGGATATGAGCAGTGCTAATTTCTCCTGAGGACGTCTATTATCCTTTCACCAGAAGATTGGAATTCTTCTGCACTAACAATATAGCTGAATACGAAGCTTTTGTTATGGGGCTGAACTCAGCTATTGAGAGAAAGGTTAAGGAACTTCAAGTGTTCGGAGATTCATCCTTAGTAATTTACCAATTGCGCGGGGAATGGGAAACCAGGGACCCGAAGTTGGTCAAATATTATGAATTGATCCAAGAGCTCACCAAAGAGTTCGAAAAGGTCAGCTTCAATTACCTGCCCCGAGATGAAAATCAGATGGCAGAAACCTTGGCAACCTTGGCATCCATGTTTAAAACAAACACCGGGGCAGAATGAAGCCCATTGAGATGCGGACGTTTGAAAGGCCTACTCATTGTTGTAATGTACATGAAGAGATTGATGGAAACCCATGGTACTATGACATCTTGCAATATGTCAAGCTTCGAAAGTATCCAGAAGGGGCAAATAACAATGACAGAAAGACACTCAGAAAAATGGCAACAATATATGTCCTAGATGGAGAGATCCTATATAGGAGAAGTCATGATCAAACATTGCTGAGATGTGTGGATGCCCGGGAGGCGAAGGAGATTTTAGCCGAAATACATGACGGGCTCTGTGGAACGCACGCCAACGGGCTGTCTATAGCCCGGAAAATTATGAGATATGGTTATTTATGGTTGACCATGGAGGGATATTGCATCGATTACGCAAGGAAATGCCACAAATGCCAAATTTACGCTGACAAGATTCACGCACCCCCATCGCCTTTACACACCATGAATTCTCCGTGGCCTTTTGCAGCGTGGGGCATGGACATCGTCGGGCAGATTCATCCGAAATCTTCCAATGGACACCGTTTCATCTTGGTCGCCATAGACTATTTCACTAAATGGGTAGAGGCAGCGTCTTACGCCAACATCACAAGGACTACAGTATGTAAGTTCTTAAAGAAGGAAATTATTTGTCGATACGGATTGCCGGAAAGGGTCATCACCGATAAAGCTTTCAATTTGAATAACAAAATGATAACGGATGTGTGCACTCAATTCAAGATAACACACCATAATTCTGCAGTCTATCGTCCTAAAATGAATGGGGCAGTGGAAGCAGCAAACAAGAACATAAAGAAGATCATAGAAAAGAAGACGGATACCTACAGGGATTGGCATGAGAAGCTGCCATTTGCCCTTTTCGCCTATAGGACGTCCGTTCGCACATCAACAGGGGCAACACCCTACTCCTTGGTGTATGGTACCGAAGCAGTACTCCCCATCGAGGTAGAGATCTCGTCTCTCCGAGTCTTAAATGAAGTAAAATTGGAAGAAGCTGAATGGGTGTAGGCCAGGCTCGACCAGCTAAATCTCATTGATGAAAAGAGACTAAAGGCTATTTGTCATGGTCAGATGTACCAAAAGCGGATGATGCAGGCATACAACAAAAAGGTACACCCAAGAGAATTCAAAGAAGGGGATCTGGTGCTCAAGAAAATCTTCCCGATTCAGAAAGATTCTCGAGGAAAGTGGATGCCCAACTTGGAAGGGCCGTACGTGGTAAAAAAGGCCTTCTCAGGAGGAGCCCTAATCCTAACAGAAATGGATGGAGACGAGCTGAAAAACCCTGTAAATTCTGATGCTGTTAAGAAATACTATCTTTGAAAAAAAAAGAAAATAAAAAAGAACAAAAATGGAGAGCTCAGGGCAAAAACCCGAAATAGGGCGTCTTGAAGCAGAGGGAGGACCCTAGTTGAAAACCCGTAAAGGGCGGCTCGGGTAAATTGAAAAGTTGGATATCCGAAGAGAATAGCATCCCCATGAACATCGTGAAGAGGAAGCTTCAGGCAAAAAAAAATTTTCTACGCCGGTTGACAAGATCATGTATCATTCATATCGAAGATAATGAGGGATCTTGTATTTCATACTTAACTTTTCTTCTTTCTCATGTGTGTCATACCTCTTTTAAGATATCCCAAGCCCTTAATCGTAATAAAATCGCATTTTTGAGCATCCATTCCTTGCCTTCTTGTTAATTTCAGGCAAATAAGCTAACATAGGCTTATAGTAAAACAAGAGATTTCTAAGCATTACCGTGATCTAACCTTAAAAATGCAGGTGATTAAAGAAAATGATGTTAACTTCACCTCTAGCTCCCTACATAATGGTTGTTGATAGGGAAGGCGGAAAGCTTCAAACAACCGGATAAGATGACCAATGGCGTACGTCCTGCTTATTCAAGGAAAGCATGCGAGATAACAAGAGAGATCTCTCGGGTGAAAACCCAGAAGGGCACCCCTCAAAAAAATATCTAAAGCGAAAACCCAAAAGGGCACTTTAGAATCCCAAGTCATAAATGGAGAAAAAGAAAGGTTGGAATGGTTGAACCCGACAGTGAAGTGGGGTATCGACGCCCGTGGAAAAGGAGAAAGTGAACAACGAGATCGAATAAGGACCAAAGCAAGCCCACCAAGATATTGACACTCATGCATCATGAATAGTCAGACATCACTAGGATTAGGAGCATGTCAATTCATTTGTCATAGCATTTTGTTTTATCTTAGACAGGTATTTGTGGATTCAAAGAGACATCGGTGGCCATCGTGGTGTGAATCCCAAATGTGAAGACAATGGTTCTACATACAAAAGGCATATGTTTTCAAGCGTCTGCAGAGAGAGGTTCTATATAGGAAGAATCCTTCGCTCCGAGGCTTCAGAAGCTGAAAGTTTTGTATAGGAAGGACTTACAGCTCCAGGGTGAAGACTAGTAGTTCTATATAGGAAGAACTCCCAGTCGAAGGAATTCACCCAGGACACACAAGGTTTTATATAGGGAAAACCTGTGGTGTTGAAAGCGAAGAGTCTTATATAGGAAGGGCTCCGAGCTTCATTGTCTTAGAGTAAAAGATTCTATATAGGAAGAATTCGTAGCTCCAAGATTTCAGAAGCTAAAAGTTCTATATAGGAAGGACTTACAGCTCCAGGGTGAAGACTAGCAGTTCTATATAGGAAGAACTCCCAGTCGAAGGAATTCACCCATGATACACAAGGTTTTATATAGGGAAAACCTGTTGTGTCGAAAACGAAGAGTTCTATATAGGAAGGGCTCCGAGCTTTACTGTCTTATAGTGAAAGGTTCTATATAGGAAGAACCTGTAGCTCTGAGATTTCAGAAGCTAAAAGCTCTATATAGGAAGGACTGACAGCTCCAGGGTTTGAAGACTAGCAGTTCTATATAGGAGGAACTCCCAGTCGGAAGAATCCATCAGCGACGCAAAAGGTTTTATATAGGAGAAACCAACGTTGAAGGCGAAGAGTTCTATATATGAAGGAATCCAAGCTTTACTATCTCGAAGTGAAGCGACTCATAACTCGAGGCTTCAGAGCGAAGGGTTCTATATAGGAAGAGTCTGTAGCTCCAAGATCGGAAGGGGAAGAAGCTATATATAGGAAGGACTTACGAGCCCGAAGATTCAGCCGAGGAAGAACGGAGAGTTCCAGAAGAACACGTGTTTCCAAAGCTACAAACAGGGAAGTCTGATAAAAATGAGTGCTTATGAATCTTTGCTTTGTTCCCATTCCACGAGAACAAGCAAAGAGGGGCAACTGTAATCACTCATTTTTATCTGGTCTGTAAATACATATTAGTATAATTATTAGTATATTAGCGTTGCATGTATACATTGTATTATGTTATGCTATATGTTTATTATGTGCATGAGTGTTATTAATATATGTAAAGTGTGTAGTGTGTGAATGTCTGTTATAAACTATGTATGTATACGTATTAATAAGTAATACGGTGTATGTGTGTCACGCATGTATCTATATTTAGTACGAGCGTATTTGTTTTTAAGGATAATGTGTGTAGATGTTATGTTAATTATGTGTATGATTATATATGTATGTATGCTAGTATGTTATATTAATTAATGTTTGCATAGGTACATATGTATGTATTATCGTATGTATATTATTATTAATTGTTGTTATAACTAATATTAATGTTATTATTATTGGGCTAATATAAGATGAAATCCAAAAACATATTAAACCCCAAATGGATAAATTGCCAGTCCAAGTCCATTATAGGTATGAAATTATTAATATTATTACAAGGCCCAGTTGGCCCAAACCCAAAACCCTATTTAACTATAATTATTTTTGTGCAGATAACTATGGACCGTTGGATCAAGATTAGATCCAACGGTCACGATCAAAGAAGGATAAAATATCTAGCCAGCCGCATGCACTACACGTCTGGACGGTTCGAGTGCCACGCGCGCGTGCGGTCCACGCGCGGACTCTTCGATATCCCACGCGTGCGTGAGTCCCACGCGCTATAACCCTCCATCGCCGAGCCACACGTGTCACGATCTGGAGCCGTTTCACCGATCGAGGTTTCATCTGGGCCGTTCATCCTTCAAGCCAGCCCGACCGCTAGATCAGATCTGATCCAACGGCCAAGAACGCCTCTGGCCGAAGACAACTTCCCCACACTGCTACCATGCTTCCACCATGCCGGTCTCCAACCACCGCGTTCAGACATATCAGAACACAAAAAGAGAGATTATGTCAGTATTAGTTCAGATCTGAAAAATAGATTATATTACTTGTTACCAAACCAAAGAAACAAGCATATATGTATGAAACAAGCAATTGTAAGGCAGAAAAGTTGTAATCGAAAAGAAAAAATACAAAAAAACACAACCAGTCTTCAGTGGTAATACTCTTCTCTTTTCTTACTTTGTTGCATGCATACAAAAATATACGTAGTGATAAAAAAAAAGGGGTTTAGAGTTGTTACCCTCGTCGTCTGTGGATCTCCCCTCACCAGTGACAAGCCTCTTCGGCTTTCCCAGGCCGAATATGGTGAACTGAAGGGAGTGGGAGGCCCCTTTTGGTTTCGTTTTGGGTCGAATACAAACAAAAAAGGGTTTTTTTTCGTTTCGTATTTCTTAGATCTAGGACGAACAGGGGCTTTTTCTCCAAATCCAAGTTCGGATTCGTGTTGAGGGTAAGGCAAGGTTCATTTTGGTGTTCTTTTTTGGCTCGCCGGCGCCGGCTAGCGGCGGCCGGCGGCGGAGAAGACGGCGGTCGGCCGCCGGTTTCTGGGTTCATCAGGGGATGAGTTGAGAGAAAACGAGAGAGAAAGAGTTATTATTAAAACGGATCAAAACGAAAATGAGGAAAATTTGATTCTGGGCCAAAAAACATACGTTTTATAGGTGTTTTTATTTTATGAAATGATGAAATTACGTAATAAATCCTCCCGCGTTTTCGATATTTTCGTTTCTGTCTCGCCGCATGGGATATTTACAACTCTGGTCCCCCTTGTATTTCAAAATCTTGCAATCCAGTCCCTAAATTAAAATGAATCATTTTTTAAATGGTAAAATGACCACTTTAACCATCCCGTGTTTTTGGATTTTTCACTTTAAGCCTGCCCCTTGGTCCAATTACAGTTTTGGTCCTTTTAGGTTCTGTTTAGTTTGCAATTTCGTCCCTAAATCACATGTTATTGTCCTTTAATTCCTGCTACTGATGTTTATTTCTTTTCATTTCAGTCCTGTTTCAATGTAAATATTCATGTTAGTTTATTATAATCGTGTATGTTGATGTAGCCTTTTGTTTTATCATATGTCCCTCGTATATGCTTTGTATTTTATGTTTACATATATATGTGTGTTAAGTTCATGATGATTATGTATCTTCACGTATTTGTTACATTATTTTATGATATTATCTCGATATTTGAATTGACTCGAACACGATCCATTTTTATATTTGGTATGTATTGCATGTTTTTTTCTTGGCTCTTAGGCTATGTGTCAATATAGTTTCTTGGTCATGTATAATGCTATATTTTACGTATGTTATAATATGTTTTATTGTAATATGTACATCTTTGTAATATGTGTTTGTGCTCCATGCCTTGTAATTATGACATGTTAGGTTCATTTTTAGTCATGATGAGGGATAATTTGTATGTATGTATGTTTTAGATTAGTATTTTATTTAAGTTCTGTTAATAGTTCATTATGTGAATATTTACTGTCTTTAAATTATTTGCCATGTTTTATATTTTGCTCGCTAAGTTTGCATAATGAGATATATAAATTGTCAATGCGGTGCCCTTTTATCCGAGCGTAAACAGGGCCAGTATCAAGCGTAGTGATAGTGGTTGGGCGTTTACTCTCGGATAACGAGGCCTTTAAAATTTATTCGCAATTATAACCACATTTTAAAATAATCGTCACTTTAATCCGGAAAATCTAATATTAATAAAGCGGTAATTATTAAAGTACCAATTTTGGGCGGTGTGGGGGTGCTAATCCTTCCCATCCGTAACCGACTCCCGAACTCAAAGTTTTTTTGAATCTCTGGTTTTATGGTGTCCGGCCTACCTAAGTGGCCGGTGGCGACTCCAATTTTTAGTAAAATACGATATTTTCAAAACCCCACGGAATAAATACTTTATATCCGAAAAATCACAAACACTTCGAAAACCACGTTTTTTAGCGAAACAGAGGACATCGCTACACATTAAACTAGATGTTAAGGGCTAAAATGCACAAATATAAAATGCATGGCTAGAATAATATAAAAGGACTAAAATGAAATAAATATAAAACACGAGGAAATAAATGTAAATTAACAAAACGGTGTCGTTTTGGTTAAGTTTGGTTTAAAACTGATATGGGTTATTATTTTTCTGGGTTAAAATAGTTTTAGGGTTATAGAAAACCTAAATATTTTTGCCCTTCAACCCTCATTTTCTCTCAACCTCGACGGCGGCACCGCTGCTCTTGGTTTCCAAACAGTCGTTCCTCAGTGCTCGGCCTCACGGCGGCAGGCGGCGCAACAGCGGAGAAGGTAAGCTTCAAAGCTTCGTTTTATTTTTTATCTGATTCGAATAAAAAAATTTAAAATTGAAATCAAAGTTCAAAATGTTTTTTTACCTTTGAAAATTTTATTGATTCAAAGAAACCTCCCTTTACAATTTTTTGATCGAAAATGAACCCTCAAACTTTTTTTTGGAATCGAGAACCCCAAAATTCCGCTCTCTTCTCTGATTTTTTTTGAACACCGACCCCTTTTTTGAACTGAAAACGTCAATAAACAACGTGAGCGTGAAAAATCGGACAACGAACGCAAATGGTTCTAGTCGAATGATGTCCAATTGGCACACTAATTGACGATGAGTGGTTGAGAAAATGGGCAGTGGCCTCAGCGACAATAGTGATGGTGTTCAGTGATGATAGCGGCGTCAATTTGAAGAATTCTAATTTTGGGGATTTTATGAGAATTTTGATTTTTTTTTATTTTTCAAAATTTTTAATATAATAATAAAACATGTCACGTGCCATGTTCTTATTGGGTAATAATTTTTAACGGTTGGACACTTAAAATTATAATGATTAAAACTTTAAGCACCTATTTTTATCAAAATATACTTTAAGCACGTAAAATTAAAAAAATATAGTTTGACACTTAGGTTTTTATTAAACCTTAGGCTTAACTACAAAATAAGTGCCCAAACTATGCCTCTTTTTGCAATAGATGCCTAAAGTATTTTTTAATTTGAAATAGGTGCCTAAACTTTTATTTTTGGTTGAAATAGGTGCCCAAGAAGGTGCCAAAATTGACTTTAAAACAAGTTAAAAATG
>JAGYYJ010001901.1:0-130616 GCA_019671005.1 Hibiscus mutabilis
AATTGATATATTTTTATATAAAATAGTGAAAAAAATTAATATAAATATATAAAAAATATGCATGTTTAATATTTGTCACTGTATTAAATATACATCTTTTAGATACATGTGTTATCAAATGATCACCTAATTAATACACCATATAATTTATTGTCGTAATCCGATTTTTATTATGACATTACTGTTATATTTAAGAGAAAACTAAGATAATCATAGTAACATTTGAATAAATTTATCATTGCACATTGTATAGAATGTTTCAGAGTATACTAGACATTTTGAATTCTTTAATTCTAATCATATCACAATTCTAACATGCTTGGAACGTCGAATTCATATCCGAAATAATATACATATACCTTAAATGACACAAGTTAGTCGAATGCTCTATACACATTCGGAATTCATATTTTAGCACAAATTTTTGAACAATTATTATCTAGAAAAATAGGAGAGAAAATTTGCTCTTAATGGGTTTCGAATCCACAATCTACGAGAGAGGTAAAAACGTCAACTGAGAGCCTTTAACCACATGCTCTAGAGATTGTTGACTATTTTAGCGCGCTCACACACAAAGAGACGCATACACGCACACGCACGCCCGCCCACATGCCCCCCCCACACGCCTGCACGCTCACTGTAACGCCCATTTTCGTATCCATATGACGAACACGGATCAAGAATGTCACAACTTTACTATCCTTAAATATACATGCTCTCAATTATCTTAACATGCAACTCACCACCTGTGGTTACTCTTAACTTTGAATATTTCCAGAAATGCCAATTATCATGAAACCATACCGAACTTTATCGCTTTATAGCCAATAATACAAACTCAGCACGAAAAATTCGGGTAACACAAAAACGTCATTCTTGGGGGTAAACTATTCATTTATGGGATTAAAATACACAACTTTTGAAAATTACACTTTGGTCCTTAAACTTTTCTAAAGTTTATACTTTAGCCATAAAACTTTCAAAATTTACATTTTGGTCACTAGCCAAAAATTGGGATATTACAATTCTCCCCCTCTTAAGAAAATTCATCCTCGAATTTTCAACACATATCTGGTTCAAAAACAATGAGGAAACTGCTTTCTCATATCTTTTTCTCTTTTCCAGATCGCTTTTTCGACTTCATGATTTTGCCAAAGAACTTTAACAAGCGAGATCATCTTATTCCTTAGTTCTTTGACTCCATGTGCCATAATCTTTACCAATTCTTCCTCGTAATTCAAATTCGGCTGAATCTCTATTCCCTCCGAGGTAATGATATGTAAAGGATCTAATCGATACTTCTTGAGCATCGATATATGAAATACATTATGAATCTTATCCATTTTCGGAGGTAAGGCTCGTTAATAAATCACCGGACCAACTCTTTTCACAATTTTATGTGGTCCAATAAATCTCACTCAACTTCCCTTTTTGTCCAAACCATAACACCTCCTTCCAAGGTAAAACTTTTAAAGAATACTTTATCCTTAACTTCATATTAAATATCTTTTCTTTCAAGATCAGCAGATAATATCCATCATTCTAAAGCAATTCTAGATTGCTTTGAACCATTATTACTTTATTCTCCGCATCCTGAAATAAATCAGATTCAATCACCTTTTAGTTCTCTTTTTAACTCTTTACCATCAGGGATATAAATTACCCCTCGATAATATGAACATCCTTTAGACTTAGCATCAAAATCTTTAATTTTCTCTTTTCACCTTACTGAATTCTTTCCAGGCATATCTTATCTTTCATCTATAAATCTTTGACCCAATTTGTCAAAGTAGACTCGAGCTGAGGCTGTGTAATCGATACACTATTTTCCTCCAAAGATAATTAGGCATTTAATGCTTATAAGCCAAAGAATGACTTTTGGCTAAATACATCAACTACTACATTAGCCTTACTACATCAATACGCATCCCAACCTATTAAGGGACGCATTATTGAATAAGGTAGAATCCTTACTAGATTCATACTGCACTAATACTAGTGCTACAATCAAATCTTATTCTACTAGTAATAATATAATCGTAATTTAATCTTATAGGAATATTACTGCTTCTTTTGACTAACATCACTGGAGCTTCCTAAGGTGATATACTGGGTCGTATGAAACTTCAATCTAATGACTCTTACAACTATATCTTTAGCTTTCTCAATCTAAGTAAGAGACATTCTGCAGAGTATAATCAATATAGGTCCAATATTGGATTAAATCCAATCCTAAACTTAGCATTCCGATTAAGCGTCAAGCCTGACAGCTCCTCTTGGGCAACTCATTTAAAACTCACAAACAATAAGAATACTCTCCCAGCTTACCCTTGATGCTCAGTATCCATAGCATAAGTTAAATAATCTTCACATTGGTAACAAATTCCAATAAAAACTCTGCATGCTCATGCATGACAATTATTACCACACTCACATGATTGGTTTTGTGGTTTTCTTGAATCTCCAACATTAATTATAAATGTCAGAGAGTTCCTAATTTTCCTTGTCCCGATCTCTTAGCGGAACTATGTAATAATTTCAGTTTGATATCTTTGCTGGGAATCCTCACCACTTTTTATAAGTGGTGAAATAAATAATGATTCACTATTTCTCTTTACGAGCCGTGGCCTATGTTTAGATATTTTCTCATTCTGAACTCTTTGCATTGCATTTGGCATAATTTACTGCTTCATACAATTTTGAAATACATAGAGCAGTCAGTACTTCTTTGTACATGACCTCTAGCCCTCTATGAGCTGTCATAACATGCTCTCTTTATGTCTGTAAGAAGCAGTTTAAAAGCAAATCAGCCCAGTTTATTAAACTTGCACTCATACCCGTAAATAATCCAATTGCCCTAATTAATATGTAAGAAACTTCATCGCATCTCTAGGATAAACTTTGTTACGGAATACTCAAATAAAGAATTTCTAGTTAATAGACTTTTGAGTATGTACCGTAACATTACTTTATCAAATATGGGTCTAATCCTTTCAGATGAGATAATACTTTTTCTTTGAGTCTCCTTTGATCATCAATACAGAGTTCCTTCAACATAACTTTTATATCATTAAACCATATATTAACAATCATAGGATTTCCATTAATATCTCTCTGAAAATCTAGTGTGTCAAAACTCTTAATTCTTTTGAAATCGATGCCTAAGCAGGCTGATTCATGATCGCATCTAATGTTTGGAAGAAAAGCCCTTAATCCAGAACATGCATATCATGTTACTCTGGTGCCTCTGCACCATGCTAAGCGGAGGGTAGAATATTATCATTAACCTTATCATGCTCATGAATCTCTTATTGATCCACTCGCCTAACTCTTGACACGATTCTTTTAACCTCACACATTGTAATTTAACATTATTAGCATAATGAAGTAAGCAATTGCATCTATTCAAACAAGAAAATCATCAGTAATTCTGACATCCCAGTGGCATGTATACACTTTTAACCTTTACCATGCTTCGTTTAACTCCAGAACCAGCTAAACCTGGCTCTGATACCAATAAATGTAACGCCTATTTTCGTATCCATATGACGAACACGAATCAAGAATGTCACAACTTTACTATCCTTAAATATACATGCTCTTAATTATCTTAGCATGCAACTCATCACTTGTGGTTACTCTTAACTTTGAATCTTTCTAGAAACGCCAATTATCATGAAACCATACCGAACTTTGTCACTTTATAGCCAATAATACAAACTCCGCACGAAAAATTTGGGTAACACAAAAACGTCATTCTTGGGGGTAAACTATTCATTTACGGGGTTAAAATACACAACTTTTAAAAATTACACTTTGGTCCCTAAACTTTTTCAAAGTTTATACTTTAGCCACAAAACTTTCAAAATTTACATTTTGGTCACTAGTCAAAATTGAGATATTACACGCACACACACAAATGTCACGTCAATTTTTAAGGACAGATACCAAAATAAAAACAAAACATAACGTACACATAAATGTCACTTCAATTTTTTAACGACGGATGCCAAAATAGAAACAAAACATAACGTTAATTACGAATCTGTCAAAAAAATAATTGAGTGACTAAAACAGAAACGCAAGAATAGATGATATACTAAACATGTAAATTGCCCTAAAATTTAATATTCTTGCTTGAGAAAAAAGGATTATAGGATGTTGTATTTGGTTGAAGATTTTGAAGAAGGCTTATGGGTGAATGATGGCAAATTCTTGCTTCCTAGAGTTAAAAGGACAATTTTTTTCTCGACAAATGAGATTTTATTATAAGGTTAAAAATTTGCAACTTAAGATTTAAATTGGGTGCCTTATTAAGAGTTGGAAGACGTTATTGAGAGTTAAGTTCAGTCGTGGTCAGATTGAAAGGCATTTCTAAGCATATTCAAGTTTTCAGGGGCAGATATGTGCCTAGGCCTACCTAGGTCTTCGCCCACCCCATGCTCAAAAAATATCATTTAGGTTATATATAATATTAATGTAAATTGAATTTTGGATAAGTAAGAATGAAAGAAATGGCCCAATATAGAAATTTAATTTATTTTGTAAGCATTGAATTAATTTAAGAAATAAAATTCAAGTGAAATAAAAATAAAAAGTAGAAAAAACGTGATTGTTTATATTTTCGTTACATTGTATAAATATTATATAATTATTTTTTGATAAAAAATAATTTAAACATATTTTTGTTAATAATTAATTAAATATATTTTTAAAAGAATGATTTCTCTAAGTATTGTTGAAGTTTCACCTTAGTATATAATAATCTTAAAATACAAACAACAAAACATAATTAAAATTAAGATCAAAATTTAAATTTTTAAAAATATTTTTTTAGTAAAGCCTATAATTCATCTATGATATTTTTAGAAAAAGATAACTTAAAAAAATAATAAAAATGTAATATATATTTTTCAGTTATTTTTGTTGAAACTTGTAAGAGAAGCTAATTTTAAATAAATAAATTTAAAATTTCATTTTTATGACTTGTGTTTTTGACAAATCAATTAAGTTATAGATAATTTTTTTAGAAAATATTTTAATTTTATTTAAATAAAAATATAAAAATAAGAAAAAAATTTAAAATTATTATTCAGTGAAATTTTAAAATCTCAAACCCATATATATATTGTGTTTGATAAGTTTTTACTATTATTTAAATCAGCCCAGCCGATGATAACTTTTTAGATTTGTCACTGCTAGTTTTAGTGTTGTTTTGGAGTGTATGTAGTACATTTGTATTTTTTAGAGTTTTTGTTCGTTAGATATCATGTTATTGTTTGTTACTTTGGGCTGAGGTTCGAGAAATTTGTGGACAATCTCGTTACTGTTTTTTTTGGTCTTAGATGGATTGATGGATGGGAATTTTCTAACCATGCTTCTTTTTATGCCTCCACTTTAAAATAAAAAGTTTAGGGTTTAAAATTAAAGTTTATGATTAGGGTTTAAGGAATTAGAGGTATTAAGGTGTAGAATTTAAGGTTTATGACGTAGAAATTTAGGTTAAAATTTAAAATTTAATTTTAAGTATTTTTTAGCGTGTGACATAAAATAGGACATACTTAGAGGCAGAAAATTTTTGTTCTGGTTTGATATTGTATCATGTGGATTGCCGATCGATATATTAACATTCCTAAATTTTGTCTCTATGAAATTTATCCATATTAATAAATAATGCCGGTTTAGAAAAAATGATAATAAAATCAAGAATCTCCGAAAATAATTTAATAATTTAGTGCATAGATGTGCTTAAACACGTGGGTCGTAGTGTGACAACAAGCCGAACCACAATGTGAAACACATGCACCAACAAGATTGATTACTATTTTTGTGAAATCTGTCCGGTTTATTTTGTCAACCTTTACCAGAAGGCTTGGATAATTTGAGAGATGGGATATGTGACTAGACAATTTATAATACAGCGTGAATAATCCATCTCACATAGAAATTGCCATGTCCGAGATACAAATCGATACTATTTTAACATTAAATTTTAATTTAGATTTCAACTGTATTATTGAATCATTCAAATCGATGATGCAAACATATTTTAATGGTATGTGTGCGATGACATAAAAGAAATTTAATAGCTCAATGACATAATTGAAGCCTAAACTAAAGTTCAGTGCTAAAATAGCATCAATTTGGTTCTGTAATACACTTTTAGTGGTAGTGTAAATTATTAATAAAATTTACATTTTGTCGAGCCAAAGAAAAATAATATCGATTTTCAGTTCAATGATATAATCAATATTAAATTTAAAATTCAGCTGTAAATGGTGTAGTTTACCCACAATGAATCATCAGACATTTCTTTGTGTTTATAATTATGAAACAAGTAACATGTAAGAATAATCCAATTTTGCATCATAATGGAATAAAAAGAGGTGTAGTAAAATATTGTAATGCAAACATGTTGTTTGTATGCAACATTGGTGAGATACCGGCTTTACAAAAAGTTTTAGTCAATTGGTAGTCAACTGACAATAAACAACTTGAAATGACTTTGGAGAATGACACGTCCGAAGAAAAAATATTTTATATTTATACAGTTTTATAAAATTATTTTTGATTGATGTGTTATTGTGTAAAGTCAACATATTTATCTATATGACATTGTTATCGCGACGTGCACTGCCATGTATGTTTGTCATGTCATTTTAAGTCATTTACCGTTGGTTGACTAACAATTTTTATCCGCAGAGGGGCTATTTTGACTCAAAATGAAACGTTGAGGGTTAAATTACTTCAAAAAAAGGATAGAAGCCAAAATGATAATTCAGTCAAACGTTAAAGACATTTTCTGACATTATGCCAAAAATTATATATACAACTATAGGTTTACCCACATTGAATAGTAAAGATAAAATTAGGGCGTATGCGTCACTTACTTGGCTCGACTTGATTCGATTATTATGTCCACGCGTTTATCTTTTTGGGTTGTCCGAATTAATTTTTAGCAAGAAATTTTTTTGTCTCTTTTAAATCTTTCAGATTTTTTTATTTATTAAGTTCAAAATCGTGCATTGGGGAAATTGTAAGAATATTCTTGTATTGTTTACCGTTTTAAACCGTGTTTTGTAATTGGTGCATGATTGGGTGATCTAGCTTATTTATTTTAGACGTTTTAACCTCATTTTACAGCTATAAAAGGAGGTCTTCTCCTCCTAATTTCAACACACCTCAAAGAACACTTTTCATTCCCGTTCTATAAAAGAACAAGACTATCTTGAATTCCGCTTCCTCTTTCTGGATGTACGGCGTGTTAACTTTGAAAGAAAACATCCACCTTTAAGATTACATCAGCTCGAGAAATTGCTTCTAAATGATGTCAATTCTAAACCTAAGGTATAAGTTACTCCGAAAAGGAAACATAAAACAAAGATTGAGCTTTGTCTCTAGGTGCAAAAAGTAATCAAAGAGCATAGATAATAAAAATTTAACTAGAGATCATGCTACATTAAGAAATTGATTACATAACAGACAAAACATGATAAATGTAGACTTTGACCAAAATGATATGGCATGATGCAGACTCAGGCTAGTAAGAGCCCCAATTTCCAAACAGAGTATTACAATATGAGAAAATGAACTTGGGCTTAACAACCCATTACACTCAGCATTTATAGCCTCGCCCGTAACAGTCTTAACAGACTCAACAACCTGAGTCTAACAGTCCAATTGCCAACTGTAAATACTAACAGTTTTGGCTATAACGATGAATGGCAAAACAAAATTAATACAAAATAGTTAAGGCAGGATTTAGGATGTAACATCCTTAATTGCAAATAATATAATTGTATTTTTGTTGTTTAAAACAATAGTGGAAGGGACAAGGGTAGGGTTAAAACTATCAATTATACAAACAATTGGACAAGTGTACCTAAGCATGTGTGTTTGGTCTGAAACGTGCTAAATGTACACTATGAAGCACACACAACACGTTGTGCACTAAAATTGAAAAACCTATCTAGTAAGATGATGAGGAAATTTTTGCCCCTTTTATGAATGTTATCATAAACCATACCACTCTCTTTCTTTTATAGGCTGTACGATTAGTTTCAATAGCTCATATGGTCGTCCATATAAGGTATGACATTCATAGAAGCCAATCACTTGTCCTACTTGATGTAGGACTCTTTAACGTTATGCACAAACTTTTCGTACTCAAAGTTTCACATGTCTTTTTTAGATAGTTAGATTAATTGATTTTAATGGATGGGATTAAATTTTTTAAAATAAGGACAATTCTCCCTTATTGTTTCATGACTTCATGTGATAATTATCTCATTACTCATTGTTAATTTCAGTCATCCATTTTCACTAATCCAACAATTTACATGAAAAGTTTTAAACGTTTATTTAGATCGTCAGATGAATAAAAATGAACGAGGTTAACGGTAGGAAATAAGAAGGTTATAATAATCTTATTCATTTATTTACTTTCATCCAATGGTTCAAAAAATGTGTAAAAATAATTGAGTTTTATATAGTATAAGTGAATCATAACCATATATATATTGATATATAAGTAGATAAAATAAAAAATAAGTTGAGTTGGGAGGGTCACGGGCCTCTGTGTAGTACCTGAGTTTGAATTAATTGACTGTTGGAGTATGCTCAAAGACCAATCATGAGATGGTTGTAAAAGACATACTTATTATATTATGTTTATTAATATAAAGCTATTATTATTTCCAGTCTTATTCTGTGCATTTATAAATAAACTGAATTATAATAAAGTCCTTAGAATAATATAGTTGTTCTTGAATGTTCTTAGTCGAGTATTTTTGTGGGCATGGACAACAATAATATATTAAGACTAATATGTAGTTGATTGATGACAAAGTGTTGTCATTGACATGAAGATGTCAAAATCAATACATAAGTATGTGTTAGAGAATGACATATTGGACTGACCCGCTATGAGCATGTTTATTGGATTATTATGTGACAGTCACAACACTGCTCAAAATGATAACTACATGTATGATCCTCAGACTTGAGATCATCATTATCTCAACATCGTGAGTGACATATTTTGATGTGGTCAAACGTGTGTCGTAACCGACTATACTATAAAGACTAATATTGGATATGTCGCAATCTATGTAGCAGAATATGGTTGATCAAGATAAGATTTGTCCCTCCTACATAATAGGAGTAATATCATAGGCCACTTGATTGAGTGAGACTAGAAAATGCATGGTCATGCTCGAATAAATTGATATGAGATATCATAGTTATTCGTTTATAATAGTCTACTAAAGATATCAAGAAATATTAGATGGACTATACAAGTATGACTATTCCATGACTTGTGTCCGATCTAGATATGAGGATAAAATGATGTAATACATGAAAAGAGTTAATCACAAAAAAAGTTATGTCGAACCACGACTTCCTTTAACTTAGGTAGCAATGATGCATTGCTAGATGCCACTCATTGCTTGTAATATTAGAATTGTTCTAGATATTACTGCTAACATTACATGAACCTACAAGGGTCACACCCTATGATTGAAACGAACAAATATCGACTAGATAGCATGTGTACAAACTTGTTGTACACGTAACAAGTAAAAATCGAAATTATTATAGTTATTGTAATTATAAATAATCTTGTTTATATATATTTTGATACTAGATAATTATTGTAATTATCAAATACTATTAATATATATATATCTCTAAAGAAACCCAATTAAAGTAAAATCTGATTCTACATATTTAATTATATTCGGTTAAATACATTATATATTTAATAAATCTAAATTTAATTAGAATTATGTTTTTGAATGCTATATAAAGCATAAGGTCTAGCAGCCGAATATATGGCTTTTGCGAAAAACCTCTCTAACAGTTAGAGAAGTAAAATATTATTTATTTCATTCGGGTGGACTGCGTAGAGGTCGAAACGCTATTGTGACGACTTGGATTCGATATCGTGCTAGAAGAATTGGATTCTCCTAACCCCCTACGGTTTTTTAGATTTATTTAAGGTAACATTTCATCCCTTTTCACCCCAAATTCATTCATCGTACATGGATAACTGACAGAATATGCCGGATAATTTTTTCCCTATGCCATGGGGTGTACCGACGCTTCCCAACAGTGGTATCAGAGCCACTTGTACGATACGAATTCAGACTTAAATACTTGGATTATGCTTTTGTATGAGATGCATGTTTTGCTTTTCTATTTTGACGAGTATGCAATATTTGTACGAAACAACAAAATTGAATCCAATCACGGTTAATATGTTAATCTGTTTTAAATAAGTTTTTACAATCGATGGTTAAACGTTAGTTACGTGTTTGTTGCTGTAAGGTTTTAATGTTTGTATGTTAATTGTTAACATGATAAACATGCGATTCTGATAGCAGATCATTTTCGGCAGAGGAATAATGGTTGTTCCAGTGCGAAAAACCTTAGGGATTGAAAAATCCCAAAAATATGAATCTGTTGATAAAAGTTATAAAATTGTAAAATTAAAAATTTTCTCGGCAGACCGGGGCAGCACCAGATTTGCCGGACTGCGTAGGCAACAAAGGTCGTATGAACTATTTTGGTAATTATAATTAACATGATAAAACATGTGTATGTTTTGGATGATATGCACGATGTTTGAAATGCATGGTTATAGCCTAATAGCCCACTTACTTTGGTTTTATATTTATAAATACGGCCTGCGTGTCATGCCTTTCTTTTATCTATTGTAATTCTCTTCTCATCTTACTCCCTCGTATGTAAAACGAGTTTTTTTAAAAAAATGTAATATTTGCGGAGAAAGCTTGGATCACAGGAGCAGAATCATGGGCCGATCAAAGGTGGATTAGATGCTTGAGAAGCAAGTTCTATCTTTAATTTATTTTGGTTCTCCCATTGGCTTGGGATGGGCCACCTTAGTTTTACGGGCTATAACCATTGCATTTATATTTATTGCTTTACATATATGTGTTACAATGTATGTTTTTAGCATGGTGGTAACATATTAGATCATACTTGAATGGTGAGATTAATATAACAAAATCCTCCATATTTAATTAAAATAACCATAAAATATTAGCCCTTGTTAAAACCTCGATCGGTACCATGTAGGTTTCGCCAAAGCAAAATACTTATAGCTATCTCGGTTAAACGCGAAGAATAAGCAAGTGATATTCACTGGTTGTAATATTGGTTAAACTAGGTTGTCCTAATGAGATTAGAAACCTAAAGGCTAATGATTTGGATAATCATGAGATGATTAGGAACAATAGTTGTTCACCAAATATAGAAATTACATGAGATGTAATTAGCAAGTGTTGTTTACCTAAATAATTGAATTCTAGGAGTAAAGCCAAAGCTGACTTAGGATGAAATGAAATATGGATCCTTACCCACTAGAAATACTTTTTAGTAAGTTTTTCAATTTTGAGGGTTTTTAATAGCGGGAATGTAACACCCCAAAATTTTGTTAAACAATATTAAGGTCATTTGTTACTAAGTTAGTAGCTTAAAAGCTAATTTAGTGACCAAAATGAAAATATGCAAAAGTTAGGATTTCTTCGATTATGGGTTATGGAAAAGGAATTTCTAAAATTTAAAAGCATCAGATGATAGAGGGCAACTAATAGGGTATATGCAAAGTTTGGTTGAAATCTGAGGAAAATTGGAATGGGAATTGAAGTTTAAAAATTTAGTGACCGAAATGATAGCTTTTCAAAAGTTGGTGTCTAGAGTATAGAGATGTGAAAATTATGAGCCCCTAATGAAGAATTTTACCATTAAGAATTTTTATTTTTCAACCCATTCCATCGGAGTTGGACAAATTGAAACATGATAAATTATAAAAGTAGAATATAAGAGTTATTATTTGTTGATTCTTTTAACATGACATTCTAAATGAAATATTTTTAAAATTACAAAATAATAAGGGAAGGGAGTATATATATTATTATGAATAAAATTCGTTTGTCTTTTTATATTTTTTTGTATGACCCACTAAAAATTTTATGCTCCATGTAGATTGTAGAGTGTAAATAGATAAAATGATTAACCGTCAAATAGGTGCCCAAATTATGTCCTTTTTTCCAGTAGGTGTCCAAATTTTTTTTGGGGCCAAATATGTGCCTAACGTTTCATTCCGCGACTCATTTAAGGTTCTCCATTAATTCCCACCGTTAAAGGACATGTGTCATCTCCTAAAAATTTCAAAATTATATTAAAAATAAATAAAATTACTTAATTTTCAGAAAATCTCTAAGTTTTCTAGATTTCACAAAACAATCTCCAATTTCCAAAATCCCCAAATTCCAAAACCTAAACCCCGATTTGGGACAATTCTGGCGCCACCTACCACATCGGTCGCCGAACCATCACGACCATTTCCTCACCATCCCGTTGCCGAAAGTCAAACGACGTCGTACGAAATGCCAAAATTGTCGAATGGTTCCTTTGAACAATTCGCGATGAACGACGACAGGACGGACGACGAACAACATATGGGTTGCTCGGAGAGGGGATAGTGCTTTATTTTGTCGCTAGCAATGCGGCCAACGCCGGCGACAATGGTCAGATTAGGGGGTTTAGGGTTTCAGGGACTATTTTGGGAACATTTGAAAATCCAAGATATATTTTTATTTCATTTTATCAATTTTATTTATTTTTAATATAATTTGGAATTTTCAGGAGATGGCATGTGTCCTTTAACGGTGAGAATTAACGGAGAACCTTAAATGGGTCACAAAATGAAATGTTAGACACTTATTTTGCCCAAAAAATAATTTGAGCTCCTAACTAGAAAAAAGGCATAGTTTGAGCACCTATTTGCCCATTAAGCCTAGATAAAAATACAAAGTCAAACCTACAATACCAATTTCAAAAGGCATGGCATGGGAAGATAACATTAGTTACTTCTACTTATCAGCTACTTACAATCTTTTGTTGGCATGGAAGATAGGAATAAAAATCATTTGTTTACTTTTTGTGTTCTTGATCAATAAAACATAAATAATCAATAAAATAATGAAAATAAATGGCTTAAGGGCAATTTTTGTCTATGTAATTTATTGATTTTGTCCTTAGGTATTTTCACGTCAATTCAGCATCTGAAGTAGTTGAATTGCATCATCGTTTGCCCCTTGACTGACACTCTAACCCTAACTTCTAAATCTCAAACACTAAATCCTAAAGTCTAATAATTTTTTTTATCAATCTAAAGTGATTATGAAACATAAAAGTATTCCTAAACCCTAAACGGTGATGCAGTTCAACTACTTTATGGGCCAAATTGATGCAAAGATATCATAAGGGCGAAATTGATAAATTGGGATTACTACAGGGGTAAAAGTATCCCTTAAGCCAAAATAAATTATTAATATACATGATATAAAATTATTGGTTAGACATATAGAATGTCACAGAAAAGGGTTGGCGAATTTTGTTCGAAAAATAATATACCAAAAGAGACTTTCTTTTGAGCATTTAATGACCCCAATATTCTTCGAGCAATTCAACAATAATTTTGTTCGAAAAATAGCATACCAATAATTTATTGGTAGGCTGATGGGTGATGTAGTTACCCAATAGGTATACCAAGAAAATACCAAATTGATTCAAATTGTGGCATTCAGATTGATTTCAGTTCAATTTAATTTGTTTTTATTTTTAATATAATGTTTTAATTGAAAATAATTTTTTGTAGTTTGAGTGAGTGAGATGACATCTTCCTTGGGCTGTTGAGTGCCACATGAATATTTCTATTCATTTTTTTTTACAATTTTTTCATTTTTATTCAACTTTTAATCAAATATCAAACTTAAAAGAAAAATGTAGTACTACAAAACAACAAATTTGAAAATTAAAAAAATAGATAGACAGATGGATGGATGGATTTTGAGCCTATGAATACATGCAACTCATCAATGCATTTGGATCACGCAAAAAATTCAAACAAGGATTTTAGCATACACTAAAGAAATGTCTTCTGGAAATCATGTTGTTCCATCTCAAGATGGCAACTTGTCCAAGGAAAATCGCCATTTGGCCAATTTTATTCCTGACGTTTGGGGGGACACTTTCCTCCCTCCCCCTCCTGAGCTGGTATGTTTCTAAGTATGAAAATCACTTTTTTCGATATCTATTGTCTTTACAATTCAATGCGCCGGACACATGCATATGACTACTTCAAAATTAATCAAAATTTTTTCATACTTGAACAGGATATGGATGACATTACTCGACTAGAGTACGAAAAACTGAAAGAACAAGTGAGGAGAATGCTGGTGACAAATATGGATAATCTGTTAGAATTAAACCATAACTAAATATGAAATCTAAACCCATGATCTATCATGTCAAATCATCAAGAATAATAAACCGAATGCGAAAGCGTACCTGAATTAATTGATAGATGAAAACCTTGAATCTTTTGATGAAGATCGCCTAAAAGGTGGTTGTGATCTTCCAAGAAGATAGGTTTTCTCTTGACGTAAAACTCTCTGACGGGGAAGGAGAGAAGAACAAGTTAACCTATTTCTTGGGGACCACTACCTCTTTATATAGTTGATTTAATAATCAACTATTAAGTATTTATAACTCTGCCCCTCATTGAATTATAAATACATCTTATGGTATCTACACTTTTATTTCCATGACATTTTAATACCCATGACACGCCTAACATAATTGGTCACTTAATTTTATGTCATACTTTAAAATAGCAATATACATTATACATATGTGCCCACTATTACGGATTTTAATCCAACAATCTCCCACTTGGGCAACATATGTTTCCTGACAAATGTATAACCTTATGAGCTCAAAAATTTGCTATTATATAATAGGTATTCTGTAACAATCTCGTCCATCAACTATATCCATATAGGATCAAAGCAGCCTTTGTCGTATCAATCATGACAAGACCCATCAATGGTCATGTATACAATTATAGTCAAATGACATAGATCAATCATGGATGCGTAGCATGGAAAATTACATGAAATGTGAACCAAACATGTCTATTTCCAACTGGTCCTTCTAAACCTTAGTGAGATCAAACTTTACTGAATTCAGAGTGTGCATAAACCAAAAGAACTTTATTTCTGCAGACAATAATCTTAAAATAACTTTAAACTGAAGTAACCGAAATTGTGTCTAAACCAAATGAGCATTTTTCAAAATTACAAACTCCCACTAAAACTGAATATATTTATATAACATTACACCCACATGAGTAGTGTGCTCATGAAAGACCTAGGGTGTCAGTTTCTTAATAAGCGCGCAATTATGGAGTTTGTACCAGCATGCTCTATAGACATACAACCGCTCTGAATTTTCTTTAGCAACTAGAAACTTAATATTTATGTGCTTCAAATTTAAAGTGTTCCTATTGTTTATAGAATAAATGAATGCATATTTATTGTCACAAAATAACCGAAGTGATCTTTCTATTCAATCTATAATTAGCAGCCCATGTGACAAAATTCTTTTGCATCAATATTCTAATAGAATCGAAGTCTGTAAACTTGATGATCTCTAACTTACCAGAACTCCGATATGTGAGCATGTAATTTTTTTTTGTTCTCTAAACATATCTCATAACCCTATTGGCTGCTATCTAATGGTTCAAACTATAATTGCTTAAATATCTGTCTAACATTCTAACAATGTATGCAATATCCGAACGCATACATACTTGAGCATAAATTAAATTCTCAATAGATTATGCACTTGTAATCTTTTGTATTTTTTTTAAATTTCAAGGTTACTTTCAGGGCATTGAGTAAGACTAAATTTGTCTTCTTTAGTAATATGAGTATCACTTGGTTTACTCCCACTGAACTGTAGTATATAGAATTGCGAACCAAATTTATCTCAAAACCAAATGAGATAAACAATATGAAATTTATAATTTCGTTAATGAGAGTCCAACTTAAGCTCATAGATGAATTTGTTTAATTTACATATCATTGATTTTGTATCATTAGACACAAATCTATGATTGTACCATATAATTTGTTTCTTCAATGTTACCATTGAAAAACACAAGCATAACATCCATCTTATGTAGCTCAAGATTAAAATAAGAAACAAGCGTCATGATTATCTTGAAAGAGTATTTCAATGAAACTTGAGAGAAAATCTCCACAAAATCAATGTCTTCTTTTAGAGTATATCCTTTAAATACAAGACATGCCTTATACTTGTCCGCATTATCATTTGCATCCCTCTTGGTTTTAAATATCCATTTACAACCAATTGGTTTTGCACCTTCATGTAATGAGACAAGTTCTTAAACTTTATTGTCTTGCATAAAATTATACTCTTCTTGAATGACATCAATTCACTTTTGAGAGTCAGAACTTTTATGATTTGATAAAAAATGAATGAATCATTTTCTATCATTCCATTATTATCCTTATTTTCTTGAAGAAATACAAAGTAATAATCCAGAATAGTATTTCTCCTTCCTCTCTTGGATATCTATAATGACACTTATTTTTTAAGGTTGTTGAGTTTGTTCTTCTGAAACAATTACTTTATCTTGAATGTGAGTTGTTCAACATTGTTTTGCTGAGGTACTTGATTCACTTCTTGATTAATGATAGGTGTAAAAACCTAAACATCATTAAAAGTGATAGCATGAATTAAATTATAATTCAACTTCCCCTCAATAGCAATGTATCTAACCTTATTTCTCCCTCCAAACTCAACATCCTAAAAATGTTATAAACCTCTCCTTAAAATAATCCTTATTGTGGGATCATAAAATTTACAGCCCATGGATCACTCAAAATAACCGAAGTAGTTGCTCACTTTTGAAGTTTAATTTCTTCACATGTGTCCTAACTTATACAAAAGAATCAATACTTTGTAACTTATTGCTGTTTCTTTTGATTAGGACCTTTAGCAACTTTATTCTAATATATTTTTTTATTGCCCTTATTCTTAGAGACACTAACTAAATGAGCACTAACCGAATGAGTACTTTTACACTTATAATGCTTCAACTTTTCTTCCTCTTTAACACAATTAGAAATAAGCTCATTTAAAGTCTATTTCTCCTTTTTGGCAGTTGTAACTAATTTTGAATTGGTTAAACTGTATAGGAAGAGGTACTAAAAGCATAAGAACAAACAATTGTTAGAAAGTTCGATCTTATGTGCCTTAAATTTTGAAGCAATATTAAACATTTTCATAATGTACTCCCTCACATTTCCTTGACCCTTATACTTCATAGACATCAAAGAAGGCATAAGTGACGTCATCTTAACCTTAATGTTTTGGGTAAAACATTTCTTAATTTCGTCAAGGAAAACCTTAGATAAGTAATCTCTTTAGATTTGTGCTCCTAAAGACTTATAGAATGTTGTTCTTTATGATCATTAGACTCGTACAATTTGAACAATTTCTCCTCTCAAAATCCCTTTTTATGGGTGCTTACTGCGGTGAGAGGTGCAAGTTATTCTTCCCTTAATGCAAAGTCTGTGTTCATACAACCAAATACTACATGTAAGTGTCTTTTCTATTCCTTGAAACTAGTTTTACTAAACATGAGTGTAGAATGTATTTAATGATATATTGTGACAAAGAAAGATAAATTACCTAAATATAGAACAAAAATAAATAAATAAAATAAAAACAAGTTCACATAAATATTCATAAGTAAACAAATAAATTCAAAATAATGGCTAGTTCCCCTCAAGATACCAAGCACAACATTAATATCAAGTCTTTGGACAGTAATATTAACTGTAAGCGGTACTCTTGTTGTAGCAATCAAACATTGACAATAAACTATGTCAAACAATAGATTAATCTTTAGACTAACGTATTGCTTACATAAAATACCTTATAATTGTCACACATTTATCGCCACATTTGTCGTTGTAATTACGCCAAATATTAACTTTTCTTTGGGCCAATTAATAAACGTATGAATTACAAAAACCCATAATTATCTTAATATTTTAAATAAACTAATCTACACAAAAGCGGTCACTTTGGTGACATTATGTTTCAATTAATCCATTAAAATATTAGACATCCGAAACCAAAATATGAATTTAATGATTTCAAAATATTTGTCTTAATTTTATCTTTCAATCAAATTAAAAGATAACCAAAATAATAATAAATTTGAATAAAGGTAAACCTCATATCAAGATAAGGACACTCCATTAATATTTCATCTTTGGACAAAATATTAACTTGTAAGTGATATCTTGGTGCAGTAATCAAACATTGATAATAAGAACATGTCAAATGTAAATCTTCCTTTGGGCGATTTATTGCTCACATATAAAATCGAATAATTATCACATGTTTATTACCACAGTTGCACATGTAATAATGTTAATTATTAACTTTCCTTTGGGCCAATTAATACTAACATAGTCCGACTTACATGCACAAGACCTTCTATATATTAAAATAAAATAATTTCTACAATAGAGGCCACTTTGGTGACTTAATGCTTCAATTAATTTATCTTAAAATATATAATATAAATATACTGATATCCAAATTTAAAATTATGTAACAGTCAAAACTGAAATTTCTGATAACACTTAAGTTTCGGAAATAACCCAACAAAAGATTGTCTGAATGGGGCTTCGAAATCGAAAAAAAATTGAAATATTTGATTGCTTCTCAAAAAATTCCTTAAGCATCGTTTGCGAAATTAAAGTCGAATTCAAAACAATCAATCTTTAACTAAAAGTCAAAATCAAAAGTATCATGTAAACGAATAATTCATATATTGATCGCATGAAACTTTAATGTGCATAATAACTTGACGATCAAAATTGAAATTCTTGATCAAACTGAATAGAATATGAATTTCATAAGATTAATGACATGCTTTAAAAACCAAAACCAAAATATATATTCGTAGATAATATTAATGGCATAATTAAGCATAGTGTGAAATAAATTTAAGCCAAAGGTTCTGTTAAAAAAACAAGATTTAACAAATTCAACCGTAATTTATTAGACTAATCCGAATATAAAGCTTCGAGAGCTAACCTTAATATAAAGTTTTCAAGTCACAGTAAATTTACCTTAACAAAGCATAAGTCAAACTTTGATAATTGCAATTGTCAAATAACAATTGACCAAATAGGATCGAACATTGATTCAAAATGTAAGAATCAACCTTAAAATTTAATCCCAAATTGATAAGTGTGGATATATACAACTTTATGATCTATTACTGCATTTAGTAATGTGAACATTGACTTAGAATCTTTCGACATACCATCATATGTATAAAGCATTTAATCTTTGAGAATCTGGAGACTTAAAAACTATAGATTTGAGCCTTTTAATCTTTCGGTATTAGCTTAAAAGAAATCAATACCATAATACATATTAACTTGAATTACTATAACAAAAACAAAGGCAAATTCATTTTCTCAAAATAGTATACGATTTACTAATGAATTTCCTAAAAAATATGGGGAACGAATATTCATGATTATGAAAAACCTTAAATTCAACATAGACTAAATATACCTAGGGTTGTTTCTGTATAATTAAACCAAATAAAAACAAACTAAATATGAAAAATAAAAATCTAAACCCATAAATATTTTGATCATAGAGTTTATAAAGCGATTAAGAACAAAGCATCAAATCATTCAAGAATAATAAACCATAACTAAATATGAAATCTAAACCCATGATCTATCATGTCAAATTAATTGATAGATGAAAACCTTGAATCTTTTGATGAAGATCGATGAAGAAAGGTGGTTGTGATCTTCCAAGAAGATAGGTTTTCTCTTGACGTAAAAACTCTGACGGGGAAGAGAGAAGAACAAGTTAACCTATTTCTTGGGGACCACTACCTCTTTATATAGTTGATTTAATAATCAACTATTAAGTATTTATAACTCTGCCCTCATTGAATTATAAATACATCTTATGGTATCTACACTTTTATTTCCATGACATTTTAATACCCATGACACGCCTAACATAATTGGTCACTTAATTTTATGTCATACTTTAAAATAGCAATATACATTATACATATGTGCCCACTATTACGGATTTTAATCCAACAATCTCCCACTTGGGCAACATATGTTTCGACAAATGTATAACCTTATGAGCTCAAAAATTTGCTATTATATAATAGGTATTCTGTAACAATAATCTCGTCCATCAACTATATCCATATAGGATCAAAGCAGCCTTTGTCGTATCAATCATGACAAGACCCATCAATGGTCATGTATACAATTATAGTCAAATGACATAGATCAATCATGGATGCGTAGCATGGAAAATTACATGAAATGTGAACCAAACATGTCTATTTCCAACTGGTCCTTCTAAACCTTAGTGAGATCAAACTTTATGAATTCAGTGTGCATAAACCAAAAGAACTTTATTTCTGCAGACAATAATCTTAAAATAACTTTAAAATCAAGTAAATCAAATTGTGTCTAAACCAAATGAGCATTTTTCAAAATTACAAACTCCCACTAAAACTGAATATATTTATATAACATTACACCCACATGAGTAGTGTGCTCATGAAAGACCTAGGTGTCGGTTTCTTAATAAAGCGCAATTATGGAGTTTGTACCAAGATGCTCTATAGACATACAACCGCTCTGAATTTTCTTTAGCAACTAGAAACTTAATATTTATGTGCTTCAAATTTAAAGTGTTCCTATTGTTTATAGAATAAATGAATGCATATTTATTGTCACAAAATAACCAAGTGATCTTTCTATTCAATCTATAATTAGCAGCCCATGTGACAAAATTCTTTTGCATCAATATTCTAATAGAATCAAGTACGTAAACTTGATGATCTCTAACTTACCAGAACTCCGATATGTGAGCATGTTTTTTTTTTTTTTGTTCTCTAAACATATCTCATAACCCTATTGGCTGCTATCTAATGGTTCAAACTATAATTGCTTAAATATCTGTCTAACATTCTAACAATGTATGCAATATCCGAACGCATACATACTTGAGCATAAATTAAATTCTCAATAGATTATGCACTTGTAATCTTTTGTATTTTTTTAAATTTCAAGGTTACTTTCAGGGCATTGAGTAAGACTAAATTTGTCTTCTTTAGTAATATGAGTATCACTTGGTTTACTCCCACTGAACTGTAGTATATAGAATTGCGAACCAAATTTATCTCAAAACCAAATGAGATAAACAATATGAAATTTATAATTTCGTTAATGAGAGTCCAACTTAAGCTCATAGATGAATTTGTTTAATTTACATATCATTGATTTTGTATCATTAGACACAAATCTATGATTGTACCATATAATTTGTTTCTTCAATGTTACCATTGAAAAACACAAGCATAACATCCATCTTATGTAGCTCAAGATTAAAATAAGAAACAAGCGTCATGATTATCTTGAAAGAGTATTTCAATGAAACTTGAGAGAAAATCTCCACAAAATCAATGTCTTCTTTTAGAGTATATCCTTTAAATACAAGACATGCCTTATACTTGTCCGCATTATCATTTGCATCCCTCTTGGTTTTAAATATCCATTTACAACCAATTGGTTTGCACCTTCATGTAATGAGACAAGTTCTTAAACTTTATTGTCTTGCATAAAATTATACTCTTCTTGAATGACATCAATTCACTTTTGAGAGTCAGAACTTTTATGATTTGATAAAAAATGAATGAATCATTTTCTATCATTCCATTATTATCCTTATTTTCTTGAAGAAATACAAAGTAATAATCCAGAATAGTATTTCTCCTTCCTCTCTTGGATATCTATAATGACACTTATTTTTTAAGGTTGTTGAGTTTGTTCTTCTGAAACAATTACTTTATCTTGAATGTGAGTTGTTCAACATTGTTTTGCTGAGGTACTTGATTCACTTCTTGATTAATGATAGGTGTAAAAACCTAAACATCATTAAAAGTGATAGCATGAATTAAATTATAATTCAACTTCCCCTCAATAGCAATGTATCTAACCTTATTTCTCCCTCCAAACTCAACATCCTAAAAATGTTATAAACCTCTCCTTAAAATAATCCTTATTGTGGGATCATAAAATTTACAGCCCATGGATCACTCAAAATAACCGAAGTAGTTGCTCACTTTTGAAGTTTAATTTCTTCACATGTGTCCTAACTTATACAAAAGAATCAATACTTTGTAACTTATTCTTTGTTTCTTTTGATTAGGACCTTTAGCAACTTTATTCTAATATATTTTTTTATTGCCCTTATTCTTAGAGACACTAACTAAATGAGCACTAACCGAATGAGTACTTTTACACTTATAATGCTTCAACTTTTCTTCCTCTTTAACACAATTAGAAATAAGCTCATTTAAAGTCTATTTCTCCTTTTTGGCAGTTGTAACTAATTTTGAATTGGTTAAACTGTATAGGAAGAGGTACTAAAAGCATAAGAACAAACAATTGTTAGAAAGTTCGATCTTATGTGCCTTAAATTTTGAAGCAATATTAAACATTTTCATAATGTACTCTCCACATTTCCTTGACCCTTATACTTCATAGACATCAAAGAAGGCATAAGTGACGTCATCTTAACCTTAATGTTTTGGGTAAAACATTTCTTAATTTCGTCAAGGAAAACCTTAGATAAGTAATCTCTTTAGATTTGTGCTCCTAAAGACTTATAGAATGTTGTTCTTTATGATCATTAGACTCGTACAATTTGAACAATTTCTCCTCTCAAAATCCCTTTTTTTATGGGTGCTTTATGCGGTGAGAGGTGCAAGTTATTCTTCCCTTAATGCAAAGTCTGTGTTCATACAACCAAATACTACATGTAAGTGTCTTTTCTATTCCTTGAAACTAGTTTTACTAAACATGAGTGTAGAATGTATTTAACAGATATTGTGACAGCAAAGATAAATTACCTAAATATAGAACAAAAATAAATAAATAAAATAAAAACAAGTTCACATAAATATTCATAAGTAAACAAATAAATTCAAAATAATGGCTAGTTCCCCTCAAGATACCAAGCACAACATTAATATCAAGTCTTTGGACAAGAATATTAATCGTAAGCGGTACTCTTGTTGTAGCAATCAAACATTGACAATAAACTATGTCAAACAATAGATTAATCTTTAGACTAACGTATTGCTTACATAAAATACCTTATAATTGTCACACATTTATCGCCACAGTTGTCGTTGTAATTCTGCCAAATATTAACTTTTCTTTGGGCCAATTAATAAACGTATGAATTACAAAAACCCATAATTATCTTAATATTTTAAATAAACTAATCTACACAAAAGCGGTCACTTTGGTGACATTATGTTTCAATTAATCCATTAAAATATTAGACATCCGAAACCAAAATATGAATTTAATGATTTCAAAATATTTGTCTTAATTTTATCTTTCAATCAAATTAAAAGATAACCAAAATAATAATAAATTTGAATAAAGGTAAACCTCATATCAAGATACCGGACACTCCATTAATATTTCATCTTTGGACAAAATATTAACTTGTAAGTGATATCTTGGTGCAGTAATCAAACATTGATAATAAGAACATGTCAAACAGAAATCTTCCTTTGGGCCGATTTATTGCTCACATATAAAACTGAATAATTATCACATGTTTATTACCACAGTTGCACATGTAATAATGTTAATTATTAACTTTCCTTTGGGCCAATTAATACTAACATAGTCCGACTTACATGCACAAGACCTTCTATATATTAAAATAAAATAATTTCTACAATAGAGGCCACTTTGGTGACTTAATGCTTCAATTAATTTATCTTAAAATATATAATATAAATATACTGATATCCAAATTTAAAATTATGTAACAGTCAAAACTGAAATTTCTGATAACACTTAAGTTTCGGAAATAACCCAACAAAAGATTGTCTGAATGGGGCTTCCAGAAATCGAAAAAATTGAAATATTTGACTGCTTCTCAAAAAATTCCTTAAGCATGCGTTTGCCGAAATTAAAGTCGAATTCAAAACAATCAATCTTTAACTAAAAGTCAAAATCAAAAGTATCATGTAAACGAATAATTCATATATTGATCGCATGAAACTTTAATGTGCATAATAACTTGACGATCAAAATTGAAATTCTTGATCAAACTGAATAGAATATGAATTTCATAAGATTAATGACATGCTTTCCGAAACCAAAACCAAATATATATTCTGTAGATAATATTAATGGCATAATTAAGCATGGTGTGAAATAAATTTAAGCCAAAGGTTCTGTTAAAAAAAACAAGATTTAACAAATTCAACTGTAATTTATTAGACTAATCCGAATATAAAGCTTCGAGAGCTAACCTTAATATAAAGTTTTCAAGTCACAGTAAATTTACCTTAACAAAGCATAAGTCAAACTTTGATAATTGCAATTGTCAAATAACAATTGACCAAATAGGATCGAACATTGATTCAAAATGTAAGAATCAACCTTAAAATTTAATCCTAAATTGATAAGTGTGGATATATACAACTTTATGATCTATTCTTTGCATTTAGTAATGTAACATTGACTTAGAATCTTTCGACATACCATCATATGTATAAAGCATTTAATCTTTGAGAATCTGGAGACTTAAAAAACTATAGATTTGAGCCTTTTAATCTTTCGGTATTAGCTTAAAAAGAAATCAATACCATAATACATATTAACTTGAATTACTATAACAAAAACAAAGGCAAATTCATTTTCTCAAAATAGTATACGGTTACTAATGAATTTCCTAAAAATATGGGGCACGAATATTCATGATTATGAAAAACCTTAAATTCAACATAGACTAAATATACCTAGGGTTGTTTCTGTATACAAGAACCTCCAAGATTGAAAACTTAATTTTCAATTGCCGATTAATAACACAAAAGGATTATCACATATTAAAAAAACAGAAGGATTCTTAATCAGGAATTCCAAAACGTATTAAAAACAAACCCTAATACATGCGAAAAATAAAACTGTAAAGTCTCCATCAAACAACTGAAATATCGAAACATAAATATTTTACCGCTAAACATAGAGTTTCGATTTAAAGCGATTTAAGAACAAAGCATCTAAAATAAATACATAATTAATAAATTCTCAATGATTCAACATGAATGTCTCTGATGCCACTTTGTTAGAATTAAACCATAACTAAATATGAAATCTAAACCCATGATCTATCATGTCAAATCATCAAGAATAATAAACCGAATGCGGAAGCGTACCTGAATTAATTGATAGATGAAAACCTTGAATCTTTTGATGAAGATCGCCTAAAAGGTGGTTGTGATCTTCCAAGAAGATAGGTTTTCTCTTGACGTAAAACTCTCTGACGGGGAAGGAGAGAAGAACAAGTTAACCTATTTCTTGGGGACCACTACCTCTTTATATAGTTGATTTAATAATCAACTATTAAGTATTTATAACTCTGCCCCTCATTGAATTATAAATACATCTTATGGTATCTACACTTTTATTTCTATGACATTTTAATACCCATGACACGCCTAACATAATTGGTCACTTAATTTTATGTCATACTTTAAAATAGCAATATACATTATACATATGTGCCCACTATTACGGATTTTAATCCAACATAATCTACCCCAAAAGTTAGACCTAATTGATTCAGTCCAATGCTTAGGTGTGGCTTACCATTTCGAGAAAGAGATCGAAGATGCCTTGCAGATTATATACCATCATCATTGCAATCATACTCAGGTCGACGACAATGATGATGATCTCTACACCACTGCTGTTCGGTTTTGTCTTCTAAGAGAGCATGGCTTCAATGTTGATTGTGGTATGCCTTACGATTCTTGAACAAATCTATTTCATGCAATTTGCTTTAAGGGATAAAAAATAATGACGTCTCAAGTTTGTTTGATGATTAATCAGAGACATTCAACAAGTTCAAAGGTGAGAAAGGAGAGTTCAAAGAATCCTTAATCAGTGATGCGAAAGGCATGCTACAGCTCTACGAAGCTGCACACTTTCAACTGCGTGGAGAAATATATTAGAAGAAGCTCTTTCTTTCGCTAAAATCCATCTCAAGTTGGCTGAAACAAAGGCAGACTTTCCTCTGTCCGCACAGATTGCTAATGCTCTAAACCGACCCCTTCAAAAGAGCTTGACGAGGCTGGTTGCTAAGAGCTACATTTCCGTATACGAAGGATATGGTACCCACGACCAAAACTTACTGAAATTCGCAAAGTTAGATTTCAAAATAGTCCAACATTTGCACAAGAAAGAGATACACGAGCTCAGCAGGTAGTTATAATGCTCAAAGGTTTCCGTGAGTAAAGCTGGATAAGAACCTTATTATATATACGTATTTTAATTTCTTTTTTCTTCTTGTTTATAGGTGGTGGAAAGGTTTAGATGTTTTTTTCCTTCGCACGAAATAGATTGGTGGAATGTTATTTTTGGAAGTTGGGAGTATACTTTGAACCCCATTACTCCATTGCTAGAACTTTTGTCACCAAAGTAATAGGCCTCGTATCAATGTTGGATGATATTTATGATGCATATGGCACATATGAAGAACTTGAAATCTTTACAAAAGCCATCCACAGGTCATTCAAAGCAAATATTCACCTTCACTTCAGATCATTAGAAATAAAATTTTAGAGAATTAACCATTTGAATTGATTGCATGTATGGTAGGTGGGATATCAACAGCATAGATCAACTTCCCGATTGCACTTTGTAACCTTATTCTCAAAGTCATTTTGTGAGATCTTTATGTTAATCTCTAGTTGTGTGTACTCTTTTCTTCTATTTAAATTTAAAGATATTTTTAATGAGGCACACAGTCAGTTGTAGGCTTGTATGATTATCTTAATAATAAATCATATTTGCTGAGAATATATATATATATATATATATTTATAAAAAATACCTTGATACACAAACTTGTATAAATTTTAGTTTATACAAATCTTTCGATTTTAGGGTTTATGGGTTTAGTGTGTAGGGTGTAGAATTTAAGGTTTATGGTTAGAAATCAGGGTTTAGGTTTTAAGGTGTTAGAGCTAGGAATTTATGTTTTATATTTTATAGGTTAAATAGAAATGGTTGTATAATTTTTTTTACATAACTTGTGTATCAAAATATAACGCTATATAAATGTACATTTATAAATATTCTACATTTAGATACTTTTACCCCCAAAAAGGGATTTTTGGGTGTTCATGGAAGGAAAGTCAAAAGTATGGAAGTTTATTCTCTCTACCAGTATCACCAAAATTTACAATTATTTTATAAAATAAATCAAAGAGAAAATCTATAAGAGAAATCGATAGAAAACTGACATCAGAGATAAAAAGTGGTAAACTGCATAAATGGTCTCCCAATTATGACTTAATTTTTTTAAGTCTTCTGACTATGAGAAGTTACAAATAGATCCCTCGACTAATCGCGACTAACAAATTGGTTCAATTTCGTTAAAAAATAAATGGCTAATGATATGGCAATTAATAAAATCTGTATAATAACAAATTTAACCCTTAACCTTTACATTTTTTTAATTTGGTCCTAAATTTAAAATTTTAGCTCTCAATATTTAAATATTACAACATTTTAGTCCCTTAAATTTTAAACTTCATCTTCCCTTCTAAAAACAAAAGGTATGCATCTCCTGATATGGGTAGCTCATCGTAGATGGCTACCGTAAACATTAATGGAGGTTTTGATTCTCCAATAATTTTTCACTGCTCATACAAATGAGGTTGTAGATGGCTACCGTTAACATCAATGGAAGTTTGTTTTTTAGAAGGAAAGAAGATGAGGTTTAGGATTTAAGAGACTAAAACATTGTAATATTTAAATATTGAGAGGTAAAATTTTAAATTTAGGACTAAATTAAAATAAAATGTAAAATTTGAGGGTTAATATGTTATTATACAGATTTTATTAACTACCACGTCATTAACCGTTTATTTTTAACGAAATTGGAACGATTTATTAGTCACAATTAATCAAAAGACCTATTTGTAACTTCTCACAGTCAAAAGACTTAACAAAGAATTGGGTCATTGAGACCATTTATATAGTTTACCCAAAAAACAAAGGCATCGTTGAACTTATCATCGAAGGTGTTGAGAGTTTCGCCGATAAAAAGCTTGGGATTTAGACTCAAAAAAGAAAAGAAAAGAAATGATATATATTTTTGAGAAGCGAATAGAATAAGATAATTTGAAAATTTTAGTCTTAGTGATCATGCACGTTTTTGATATTTTGGTGGCCCAAGAGCGAATTTAAAAATTAAGTACTTATTTAGTGGTGAGTATTCGATCGAGTTGAGTTAAAATTTTTTAAGCTATTCAAGTTGACGAATCTTATTTTATGGCTCTAATTTTATTAGAAATTTTATACTTTCATATATATAATAGATATTGTATTGTGTTCGATTGTGTCTAATTGTGTGTATTTTTTCCCTTTATATAAGTTAAGAGGGATTTTTAATGAGATAATAGCGGTTTTCAGTTGTAACTATTAGTTAGCTAGTTAGTTGTGTACAGTTAGTTTGTTATTGTGCAGTTAATTAATCAGCTGATAATGTGAATAATATAAAACTATAAATAGATGATGTACTCATTTTATTTAATTAATGAGAATGAGGAGCATTCCAGTTATCCTTTTTCGCTCTTTTAACATGGTACGTTTCTTGGGCTTTGAGTTCTCGTTTGGGCTTTGCATATTCGGTGTGCTAATCCAAACAAACCTGATAGCTTTTTGGTTGTTTCCCCCCTCTTTCAATCAAATTAGGGTTTCGTTCTTTCATCTTTTTTCACTCAACATGCCTTCTGCGAATGACGATTCGACAATTGATTTCAATCATCCTATTTTCCTGCATTCGTCGGATACGCCGGGAGGGCTTTTGGTTTCTCATCGTCTTGATGGCTTCGATAGTTGAAACACCTGAAGTCGATCCATGAGGATTGCGTTACTTGCGAAAAGTAAGGTGGGTTTTGTTGATGGGAGCTGTAAGAAGGAAAATTATGGTGCCGATTTGCATTCTCAGTGGGAATGCTGCAATGCATTTGTCTTATCCTGGATTCTCAATACCATGGGTGGTAACCTATCAGCGGGGATTGTGTTTGCCACTAGTGCCGCACAAGTTTGGCAAGATCTCAAGGAGCGATTTGATAAAGTATATGGATCTCGCATTTTCTATCTTCATCATGAATTTGTGACTGCAAATCAAGGTGATTCGACTCTTTCCAATACTTTTCTCGATTGAAGCTTCTATGGGACGAATACAATGTCTTGATGCCGATTTCCGTGTGTGATTGTGGGGATTCTGAACAATACCTCAAGCATCTTGCTTAGCAAAAGCTGTTTCAGTTTCTGATGGGGCTTAACGAGAAGTCTTTCTGATGCAACCATTGCCAACCGTAAACCAAGCCTATTCCATGATTGTGCAAGAGGATTGTTATAGGCTTCACGGTTTTTCTTCTGATTTCAAATTTACAAAGAAAAATGGTCCCTCGACAGTTATGGCAGCGAATTCATTGACAAGCACCTCTACTGTTGATTTTGATTCTAGTGGTTCCTCTGGGTTACCTGTTGTTACTGCTCTAGTGTTCACTCGAGAGCAGTACAATCAGCTTCTTGGTTTGTTGAACAAAGCACCTTCAGTCGAGACAGCTGCCAACTTAGCAGGTATAAATTCTCAAAGTTTATCTGCTAAAGATTCTGTTCATTGGATACTGGATACTGGAACTACTGATCACATAGTGTCTGATTTCCATAGTTTAGATTAGCTATTTCATGTGCTTCCGACTCAATCTTGTTCATCTCTCAAATAGTAAAATAACTCTTATTACACACATTGGGTCCTTTTCTTTTGATTCCACCAATGTGCTTGCTAATGTGCTTTCTGTCCTTCATTTTACTCACAATTTACTTTTTGTTTCTAAACTTACTCGCGAGCTTCATTGTACTGTCACTTTCTATGAAACAAAGAAAAGCGTAGATAGTTTTATGATTTAGTTAAGCTATCTTTTAGATTTTTTATTCGAATCACCGTGAGTCTGTCCGTCGACAGCTGAATGTTTCGATCTTTTGTGTTTTGCAGGATCTTTACAATGGAAGGATGAATTGTAAGGAGTCACGTGGCCTGTAATTTTTGATTCCACAAGTCTTGTTCATGGTGTGTCTGCTGGTAATCATGCAATTCTTTTTCTTTAAATTTTGTTTTTTCAGTTTCTGCTCAATGTATGTCTTCAAATTCTGTTAATAAAAATTCTGATTGGCATGCTCGATTGGGCCATGCATCTCTTAGTACTATTCATAAAACTCCTTTTTTACCGTCTATTACTGTGTTCTGACAGTATTTCTAAATATTTTGTTTGTCCTCTAGCAAAACAAACTAGGTTGCCCTTTCCCTTGAGTACTACTAAAACTACTGCACCATTTGAGTTGATTCACATAGATTTGTGGGGACCATATAAAGTTTCTTCTCATAGTGGACACATATTTTTTCTCACTATTGTATATGACTACTCTAGAATGACTTGAGTTTATTTGATGAAGCTTAAAAGTGATACTATTCTTTACCTCAAACAATTTTGTGCTTTTGTTAAAAATCATCATTCAATCACTGTTAAAACCATTTGAAGTGATAATGGTTCTGAGTTTTTCAATTGAGAATGTTCTTTTTTTCCTCTCTCTTGGTAGAATCATAAGTGTTCCTGTGTTCGAACTCCTCATCAAAATGGGGATCGCTGAGAGAAAACATCGCCACTTATTAGAGGTTGCTAGCGCTCTTCATTTTCAGTCCAATGTTCCAATTAAGTTCTGGGGGAGTGTGTTTTAACAGCCTGTTATATCATTAACAGGCTTCCTACTTACATTGGAGAAGTCCTTTTGAGGCTTTGTTTCAAAAACCTCGCAATCTTTCTCTTATGAGGATTTTTGGTTGCCTTTGTTATGCTACAAAGGTTTACCATCCTGATAAATTTGCTTCCCGAGCCATCCCTTCTGTGTTTATGGGATACTTTTCTACTCAGAAGGGTTATGTTTTGGTTAATCTTGAGTCAAAACAGTTCTTTGTAAATAGGGATGCGGTGTTTCATGAATCTATTTTTCCTTTTCATTTGCCTCTTCAGATTCTTCCATTCCCCCCGCCCATTCATCTCAGTCTTCCACTTCAGATTTCTTAGTTCTTGATTCACCTTCTTTTCTACCTACTGATTCTTCACCCTAGTCATCACTTTCACCTCAAGCTTTATCAGATAATTCTATTCATCATTCTTCTGTAGTTGGGGATAAGTCTTCTCCTATTAGTCCTTTACCAGCAGCAGAGTCTATCCATCATGTTGTCCTAAGGAGGTATACTAGAACTGTCAAACAACCTCTTTGGCTCAATGATTATACTCAGTCTTACCAATCTTCTTCTCTTCCAAGTAGGTATCGTATTTTTTTCATCTTTCTTATTCTCATTTGCCTTTACATGCTCAGAGTTTTCTTTCTTCTACTTCAAATATTGTTGAGCCTAAAACTTACAATGAAGCCATTAAAAATCCCTTGTGGGTTCAAGCTATGAATGAGGAATTCTGTCTTGGGATCAAACAACATGTGCTCTGTAGTTCCTTTACTTCTAGGGAAGATTCCAATTGGTTGTAAATGGGTGTACAAGGTTAAATACAAGGTTAATGGTGATGTGGAGAGGTTTAAAACTCGCCTTGTTGCAAAAGGATAAACTCAGCAGGAAGGGGTGGATTATGTTGATACTTTTTCCCATGTTGCTAAGATGTTTACACCCGTGCATTAGGGCTTTCGCCCTTGCTGAACAAGCCAGCAGCATCCACTTCTGGGTTCATTCCATCATATAGCTTCAAGTCTGCACTGTCTTTCTCTTCATGCTGCTTTCTTGATAACGAAAGTTGATTTGGCAATGTTAGAGGGCAAAGCAATTGTAGGCGAGACTGACATGCTCCAGACAATGCAGAAGGATGCACTTCACTTAGCTGCAAAGGCTCTTGACATCTTTGAAGCCACTGAACCAACTGATATAGCCCAATTTATAAAAAAGGTGAGGGCTGTAAGCTATGGTTCACATGAACTTGGTATGGGGCATCGGATTCATGAGAAACTAAAAGTGGCATGCATCTTGATGTCTGTTCTCACTCTTGCTTCTATCTTCAACTGGCCTCTTTATCAACTTGATGTTTACAATACATTTTTGCAAGGTGATTTGTTTGAGGAGGTCTATATGACTTTACGCGAGGGGTTTTGCAGCCAGGGGGAGTCCAAGGTGTGTAGGCTGCAAAAATCACTTTATGGACTAAAACAAGCCTCGAGGCAATAGAATCTAAAGCTGACAGAAGCTCTGTTGACATCAGGGTATCAACAGAGTAAATACGATTACTCATTGTTCACTAAACAGCAAGGGGAAAATATTGTCATCATGCTTATCAACAAGAGCCCAAGGTGTGTAGGCTGCAAAAGTCACTTTATGGACTAAAACAAGCCTGGAGGCAATGGAATCTAAAGCTGACAGAAGCACTGTTGACAGCAGGGTATCAACAGAGTAAAAATGATTACTCATTGTTCACTAAACAGCAAGGGGAAAAGATTGTCATCATGCTTATATATGTTAATGACCTTAATAACTGGGAATGATAAGCTGTTGATTGAAGAGCTTAAAGGCATCTTGAACAAAAACTTCAGGACGAAGGATCTTGGGATTTGAAGTATTTGGGGGGGGCTGGAAATACTAAGATCAAAAGAGGGAATTATTTTGAATCAAAGTATGCTCTAGAATTAATAAAGGATACTGGAACAGGGGAGCAAAGCCTGCAATAACTCCAATGGAACAAAACAAAAAATTTACCTCTTTGAAATATGGAGTAGAAGAAAAGGATGATGAATTGCTGCAAGATAAGTCAGTTTATCAATGACTTATTAGAAGACTAATCTATTTGACTCACGCCAGGCCAGACATTATTTTTGTTGTCCATACACTAAGTCAATTCATGCAGCAACCTAAAAGATCACACCTTGATGC
Organism: Hibiscus mutabilis; assembly: GCA_019671005.1. Lineage (NCBI taxonomy): Eukaryota > Viridiplantae > Streptophyta > Magnoliopsida > Malvales > Malvaceae > Hibiscus > Hibiscus mutabilis. The sequence goes on from JAGYYJ010001901.1 coordinate 33,016, forward strand.
AACATTGAGGATTGTTAGATACATTAAGAGAAGTTCTGGTCAAGAAATTTTCTTGAATTCTGCCCGTAATTGTCAACTGCTTGCTTATTGTGAATCTGATTGGGCATCATGCCCAATAACAAAAAAGTCTGACAGATTTTTGTATAAAGTTGGGGATTCTTTAGTCTCCTGAAAATCAAATAAACAAGCTACTGGTTCACGATCATCAGCATAGACAGTATAAAAGTATGACAGTGGCAGCAGCAGAGATAGTTTGGCTAAAAGGGTTGTTGGCTGAACTGGGAGTAAAGGAAGAAAAGACTACAAAGCTAATGTGTGATAGCAAGGCAGCATTACAAATTGCAGCAAATCATGTCTTCCATGAGAGGACCAAACACATTGAGATTGACTGTCATTTTGCTCGCGAAAAAAAATCCAAGAATGGCTGATCCAGACTGAACATGTACGATCTGAAGAACAGCTTGCAGACATAATGACCAAGCCCCTGGGAGTTCCACAACATGAGTACTTAGTTACCAAGTTGGGGTTTAAGGATGTCTTCAAACCGCCAACTTGAAGGGGGTGTGTTAGCAATAGCAGTTTTCAGTTGTAACTATTAGTTAGCTAGTTAGTTGTGTACAGTTTGTTATTGTGCAATTAATTAGTTAGCTGATAATGTGAATAGTATAAATAGATGATGTACTCATTTTATTTAATTAATGAGAATGAAACACATTCCAGTTATCTTTTTCGTTCTTTTAACAACAATTAGGCTTAGGTTGCATGATTTAATTAGCTCCAATAAAATTATATTTGTTGGGAAAAAATAAATATTGTAATCTAAGATGATAAAAGCAGAATGATAAGCTAACCTTAGCGGCCTCCTTACCTACTTTTTTCATAATCGTGAATTGAAAATGAATAATGAGAGGTGATCAATGATTTAGGTTTGCTGAACTTGTATGTGTTGGATTTGGTGCAAGGTTCATTGAATTTGAGGATTTCTTTTCTTTGGGGGTACTTTATTCTATTTTCTTTGGTGCAAGGTTGTTTTGGGTTCTGATTTAATTAATATGGATCGACTTGCGTCGTACATTTGGTTCTGTTGGGTGAGTCTCCCAGCAAATTTTTTTGCATACACAAGGTCTCAAATTTGAGACTTGCTTAAACAATACCAAACTGCTTACCACTTGAACTAATTATTAATATATTTATATATAGATCAATAATATTTTTCTAATTAATTTTAATCAATCGTTAAATATTCTTAATTAATATTTTAATTTAAATTGCGACCCATGGCTATTTATTAAAATAAAAAGGTATAGATTACTGCAATTTGACAGGGATAAGTTTCATGAAAAATTGTGTGATCTCGGATTAATGATTGTTTTTAAATTTGGTTAATTATTACAATAAAATATTCTCTCTCTTGTTTTTTTTAAGAATAAGAAAACAAATGTTTACACGTTAGTGTCGTGATGGTCCGCAAGTGATATACAGAATCGGCAAGATGATATATTTGTTAGATTGACAAATTTGACTTAAGATTCAAGATTTAAATTTTAAATCGATTTATTTGAATTGAGATTTGATATTGACCCAAATTTAATGATTTAAATTTAATTCAAAACTCGAAATAAATCTAACCGAACCGAAATTGATTCAAAATTTTTGTTGAACTGAAATGAAATTAAACTGATTTTTAACTGAATCGAATTGACCCGAATCGGTCTCACTCAAACTGAAGGCTATCCAAACCTAAAGCTGAATCGAATATCAACCTAATTTTAACCCGATATTTAAAGCAAAGTAAATGAAAATTTTATTTTTACTGTATCTATTTTTAAGAATATGATAAATAGTAAAATGAAGCATGTTTTATACTTTTATTATCTTTTTGTATTATATACTACGAGAGAGACCGTTGCTCTTATCAAAGTTATTGTATAATAATATTTTGTCATTTTAAGTTTAAATATTAATCAAATAAGGCTTTTGCCCTTACTAAATTGCAAAAATTAGTCAATTTTGATTAAAAGTAAATTTTTAGTGACTAAATATTACTGTGGGGAGGGAATTATTATACCCGAAGTCCAAACCGTGTGAATACTTGTGACTAAATTAAATTAAACTAAAATTTAAAAGTGAATATTAGAACTAAAATGTAACATTTTAAATGCAGCATCACCTAAATAATAATTAATCTTTAACCTAAAAAATGAATGACTTATTTCCCCTTTTTCTCTTTTTTTTACCAATTCTTTTTTTCTTTTTCTTTTTTAATTAAAATGAAAGGGTGCACGTGCATTTGGAGGAAAAGAAAGAACCCGTGTGATCCTTTAGGTTAGGGGCAATTCATTGTTTAACCCTTCCGACTTTACATATATTTTATTTAAGTCTTGAATTTTTACTTTTAGGTTTTAGTTTACTTCAATTGAGTCACAATTTAGATTAATTTATTGAAATTCTACATTTAATTTTAGAATTCTTTTAATTATGTCCGTGATTTATGCTTCTAGATTTTAGTTTAGCTCAATTAGATCCTAAGTTGAAACTTTAATTAAATAATACACAAAATTTGATGTGGATGTAAACATGTAATTGTACACATGAAAGTTGAAACTTTAATTTAGTTCAATTGTACACATGAAGCTTTGATTTAAATATTTAATCAAATTCAAATGCATAAATTAGCAAGTTGAATCGGAATTAATCTCATAAACCGATAACCCTAAACTAAACCATAAATCATTAATACAAAACCAAAATCATAAACCCAACTCAAATTGAACTGACCAGAAAATTTAAAGGTTGACCCGACCCGAAACCGATCCAATCGGCCCGAACCGAAAGCGACCGATCCGATATTGACCCGACCCGAAAACAACCGATCCGATTTTGACCCGATCCAATACCTGAACTAGACCTGACTTATCATAGATCCAAACTAAATCTGAACCAGAACCGAACCGAATCTAAATCAATTCTAGACAGACCCGAAATGACCCAAACCAAAATGGCCCAAACCGAAACCGACCCGAACGACCCGATTGCCACCTCTATACATTGCAAATTTTAATAATGTTAAATATTCAATTAAACTTGAATAATATATTTTTTTATTTAAAAAAACTCTACATTAAATTGTTTCTTAGATGCTAACCTCAATTGACGATAAATAATAAAATCAAGGGAAAACTACACAAAAGGACAATTTTATTTTATTTTTATTCAATTTTGATCATTCAACTTTAAAAAGTTGCTTGTGTTCACTTACGTTGTCGATTACTAATGAAATGGTCACTCGGACGTTAACGTTACATTGATGGCGTGGCACCTTTATCATCTAAATTCATATTTTGATTAAAGTTTAGGAGTCTGATTAGAAATCAACTCATTTTATTAACGTGTCACGTCATCAATGTAACGAGAGTTAACGTTCGAGTGAACATTTCATGATTAATCGATAACGTAAATGATCGTAGCGTAACTTTTAAAAATCTAGTAATAAAAATTCATATTCATATTCTAATATGTTCGGATATAAGTGTTCGATGGGAAACTAATGAAAATTCACACTTTAACGGGATATGGATGAATAGAACTCAGCTAGAGTACGAGGAATTGAAGGAAGAGGTGAGAAAAATGGTGGTGACAAATATGGACAAGCCATCCCCAAAAGTGCACATAATCGATGCAGTCCAGCTCTTAGGCGTGGCCTACCATTTCGAGAAAGAGATAGAAGATGCCTTGCAAATTATATATTATTATCATTGCAATCATGGCCAGGTCGACGATGATCTCTACACTACTGCTGATCGATTCCGCCTGCTAAGAGAGCATGGCTTCGATGTTTATTGCGGTATGCCTTAATGTTTAACAATTTGACCATTATATTCAGGGACAGAGCCAAGATTTAGGGGTGGAGGCAAAACATAAATTTTAGGGGTGGAGGCAAAACATAAATTTTGAAAGGTGGGGGACAAATTCATAATTATCTAATTTTTAAAAAATTATAAAGAGTTAAAGGTAAAAAAATCCCCATGCCGGGAGAGCAATAGCCCCTCCCATAAACACTATACCTTTGTCCCTGGTTACATTTCAGATTCTATTCACTTATATCATGCATACTATTTTTTTTAGGAAATACATGTCAAATTTGTTTGATGATTAAGCAGAGACATTCAACAAGTTCAAAGACGAGGAATGAAAGTTCAAAGAATCCTTAATCAGTGATGTGAAAGGCATGCTAAAACTGTATGAAGTTGCACATTTTCAACTCCATGGAGAAAATATATTAGACGAAGTTCTTTCTTTCACTAAGTTCCATCTAAAGTTGGCAGAAACAAAGGTAACTGTTAACTGCTCAAAAGTTCTGATTTTTATGCCTATTTCACAATGCTTTTGCTTGCCTTTAAGTAGATATGTTTGCATTTAATTGTTAAAATCCATACATTTTCATAAGGAGTTATTTTGTTGTCAGGGTGAAGGGTTGTTTTGCTGGTTTTGATGCAGGACACAGGCAGGCATGGCAGAGATGCGCTGGCAGAGAACGTAGGAAAGGAAGCAAGAGAATTGCCGAGTAGCAGTTGGCATGGATGGACCAAGCAATGCAAAGCTCGACTGGCAAAAGATTGATGCCCGATGACTGGTCAAAGTAGCCGTTGGACCCTGTACATGTCAGCCGTAGGATTCAAATCAGGATAAGAGGATACCGCATCTTATCCATTTACGCATTCGAATTTTAAACTCAAAAAGCTTATCCTAGGGTTTTCATGCAAGCCTATTTAAAGGAGCTCAAGCCACCACTTGAGGGGATCGAATCGGAGGAGAGGCTGCACCGTGGTGAACCGAGAGGCGACGTGGTCCGACCAGCTAAGATTGAGAGCTCTGGAGCAATCAAAGGGCTGCATCGACAGATCTCATTCTTGCCCATTCTCTTAGTTTTAATTTTATTTGAATGACGATGTTAAGATACGATCATATTTTGTGGATGGACCCCCCAACCATGAACTAAGCTTTTACAATTGGTTAGGGGATGTTTGTGATGAACGCTAAATTTATTTTTGGTTTTTAATAATTCACAATGCCTTGGCATTATTTTCTATCTTCCAGTTCTTAATTTTCTTAAATCTTTTGCCATACGACAGTTGGCATAGTGTGCTTATTGCACCTTAATATCTTAACAGACTTAAGGGGTAACGATCAGTTGCCAAATACTAAGGCGAGAAGCTTCGATAGAAGATGTTCAAGTAGATGAACTTACTTCGGAAGTGAGACTACCCCTTAGGAGTAAAGGTTGACACTTAATTGAGTTAATTAATGAAAAGCTTCACTATAGACATATATGGGTTTATTCATGGTTAACTTAGGGTATTGTCATCGACAGAGGCAATGCTAGTTTTAATCCGCTCGGCAATAATACCAAGACATGACATTATTAAAGGCTGGCATAAGTAGCGTGAAATCCAGACATCATTTGCCAACGCTCATCATTCAATTAAACACTTCCGTTGATAGATTGTTTTCATTACTTACTACTTTGTTTTTGCTATCTTTTGATCAAAAGCCCAATTCATTCAACGCTTTCATTTTTTCTGCAAACAAATAAACATTAAGCAAATAAGTTTTTGGTCAATCCCTATGGATTCTATACTCAGCTTACTGCTGTATTACTTGCTGACCGTGTATACTTGCACGCATAAGACTCACCTTGGCATTGTTTTCTTGCACTTTTACACTAAATATTCAATCGATTGCCAAGTGTTAGCGAAAGTCGACAAGTTTTTAGCGTTGTTGCCAGGGATTACGATGAAATTTATTATTTTTATTTTTACTATTTTTGTTTCTTTTATTATTTCATTTTATTTACTTATTTTAACTGGTGTATGACCAGAAACCACCCTTTGGTGGAAGATTGGTCATACGACCTAGAAATTGATAGAGCCTTATTGAGGTTAAAAAGAAAAGCTCGAGAGATGGCACATCGAGGCAATGTAGGAGCTGATGGTAACCCAAACAATCAGGGAAATCCACCAATCCTTAATGGGATACTGGCTGCACTGGCTGCCCAAGATTTTAATGTAGAGGAGGAGAAACCTATCATAGAACACTCGGCACCAAACATAGATAATTTGATGCCAAGACTGATTGATCCAGAGGTAAATACACTAGATTTTGAACTTAAATTGGTAATGATACAAACGCTTTTGAATGTAGGACAATTTGATGGAGCACCTACTGGAGACTCGAGGCAACACTTGAAGCAATTCATAGAAGTTTGCTAGTTATTTCAGTAGCTGAGAGTGTCAGAGGATACGATGAAGCTAAAATTATTCATATTTTCCATGAGAGATAAAGCAAAAATGTGGCTTAGTTCCTTGCCACCTGGTTCTGTCACCTCATGGGGAGATTAATGCCAGAAATTTTTACTGCGATTCTAGCCACCTAAACTCATTGCCAAGCTGAGAAGCAAGATCATTACATTTAGGTAGGTTGATGATGAGACTCTATATAATGCCTGGGTAAGATTCAAGGACCTGTTGAGAAGGTGTCCCATGCATGGATTCCCAAATTGGACCTAGATGGAGACCTTCTACAATGGACTTAATACTCGTGCCAGAACTATTGTTGATGCTTCGGCAAATGGTTCGTTGATGGAGAAGAACTATACAGAGGTAGTTGGTATCCTTGAAAGGATCTCAACTAATAATTTTGAGTATCGTACTACCAAACTAGGGACTGAAACTAAAACTAGAGGATAATTAGCACTAGATGAGTTAACATCCATCCACGCTGAGATTTTCAATTTTACTAGCATGGTGAGAACTTTGCAAAATAGTAAAGAATCTCAAGAGATTAAGGCGTTAGACCCATTCTGCACAATATGTGGGGATGACCATTACATGGAAGATTGCCCTACCAACCCTGAGTCGGTAAACTTTGTTGGCAATTTTAATCATAATTATAATGCAAATTCAAATACTTACAATGCAGGATAGATGCAACACGAAAATTTAGCTTGGGGAAATCAATAGGGTAATCAACACAATGCTCAATGTCAGAACAATACCCAACATCAGAATAACAATGTCCAGCAATGATTCCATCATAATGTCATGTCATAGAGGGTGTAAAGCAAATTTTATGCAGGACAAAGAAACAACAGGGGACTTTGACAGAATATATGGAGAGAAATGATGCAACTGTTCAGAGTTTGGAAGCATTTATGCGAAACTTGGAGATTCAGATTGGACAGATTGCAAATGCACTTAGCAATCGACCTCAAGGAGTATTTCCAAGTGATACAGAAGATGCTCGGTAGAGACGCAACGAACAGTGCAAAGTTGTAACTCTTTGGAGTGGCAAACAATGCGATGATGAGATACATGTCAAGCAGTCAGCCAATTACCAAGAGAAATGACCAAGAGATGAATCAAAAGAAGCAAAAAAGAAAAAAAGCAGACATAAGCAATGCCAAATCATTGTCCGATGCCAGATCACAGTCGAATGCCAGCAACCCCTTGGCAAAGTCGGCAGAATTAGCATTTGCTTACCCACCTCTACCGTTTTCACAAAGGCTACAGAAGCACAAGCCGGATCAACAATTTAAATGCTTCTTGAAAGTTCTTAAGCAGTTGCAGATAAACATACCGTTAGTAGAAACTTTTGAGCAAATACCAAATTATGTTAAATTCATGAAGGACATTTCGTCCAAAAAGAGGAAATTGGGTGATTTCGAGACTGTAGCTCTGACTGAGGAATGCAGTGCAATGATGCTCAATGGCTTGCCACCTAAGCTGAAAGATCTGAGGAGTTTTACTATTCCTTGTACCATTGGCAATAGATTCATGGGCAAAAAACTGTGTGACCTGGGAGCCAACATCAATTTGATGCCAATGTCTGTTTTCAAAAAGCTTAGCATCGAAGCAAGGCCTACCACTGTAACACTTTAGTTGGCAAATCGACCTTTTGCACATCCTAAGGGTAAGATTGAGGATGTGCTGGTAAAGGTAGATAAATTTATATTTCCAGCTAATTTTATCATTTTAGATTATGAGGCAAACATGAATATCCTAATCATATTGGGTAGACCATTTCTTGCCACAAGTAGAGCCTTAATTGATGTTCATAAGGTGAACTTACTATGCACATGAATGACCAGCATGTTACGTTTAATGTATTTCAAGCTCTTAAATGTGCAGTTGAACCAGAGGAATGCCAAGTTGATGAGATGATGGTGTCCATTTTCACTATGAACATGGCACAGCTGTGCCAAGACACTGAAGATGATGCAGAAAATGGGTTAATAAAATTAAGATGAATGAAGACATTGAAGGAAGAATGTTGGAGAATGAAGTTGCTAATTACTTTGGCCAGCCAAAGCTATTAGAGATGGTGGGCAAGGAAATCAAGGCACCTAAACCATCCATTGAGAAGTGTTCGACTGTGTGAGTGCTTGGCAAAATGGTGGAAAATGTATTGGAAATGTATGAAAATTGTGCAAAGACTAAGTCTTTTGTATGCAAGTATACACGGTTTGCAAGTAATACAACAGTAAGTTGATTATCTATCCCACAAGGAATGGTCAAGAGTTTGTTTGCCTTGCTTGTTTACTCGTCAAAGGGAAAGTATTGTTGATTTGAAGTGGGTTTTGAAAACAGTTTTAAAGAAAAAAAATAAAAGGAAAACAATGTTGGCACAAGGAGAGTTTAAATGAGTGATGAGCATTAGCAAGGGATGCATATTTTTTAAGCTTTTCATGCCAGCCTTTAATATTTTTTTGCCTTGATATTATTGCCGAGCAGATTCAAAGTTGGCATTGCCTCTGTCGATGGCAATGTCCAAAATTAACCATGTAAAAACCCTTATATCTCTATAATAAAGTTTTTCATAAATCAATTTGATTAAGTCCCAATCTACTTGAACATCTTTCATTGAAGCATCTCGCCTTCGTATCTAGTAACTAATCATTGCCCCCTAAGTCTGTTAAGATATTAAGGTGCAATAAGCATACTGCCAGTGGTCGCTTGACACAGAATTTAGAAAACTGTAATACATGCCAGATAGGGAAAACAATGCCAAGGCATTTTTTATTATTAAAAACTAAACATAAAAACAGCGTTCAAACGCAAACATCCCCCACCAACTATAAAAGTTGAGTTCATGATGGGGGTATCCATCCAAAAACCATAATCGTATCTCGACATCATCATCATTAAAAATAAAAACAATTTAAAACAAAGAGAATGGGCTAGAAGGGGGTTCGTCGATGCAGCCCTTCAAGGTCTAAGCTCTCGGTCATGCTGGTCGAACGACGTCTCCTTGGTGCAACCTTCCTCTCAATCCGATCGTCTCTTCCGATCCTTTTTCCTTTTGGTGATCGATCTCTTTTCTTTCTTTAAATAGGCAAGCACGGGACGCATAAGATAAGCCTTGAAATTTGAATTTTGAATGTGCAAGGGATAAGGGATGTGATAAGCTTATCCTATATTTGAATCCTAGGGCTGACATCATCAAGGTCCAACAGCTACTCGACCGAGCATCAAACTCCTCTTCTCTGCCAACCGATGCTTTGGCAATTTTTGGTCTATCGCTGCCAATAACAACTCGGCATTCTCTTTGGCATTCTTTCCTTTCTGCGCTGCTTTGCTCTGCCAAACCTGTCATTCTCTACTAAACCTGCAATAATGCCAACAAAGCAACCCTTCACACTGGCATAACATAATTCCTAACTCCTTATGCAAATGCATGAATTTTAAGGCTAAGTGCAACTAAACACACTTAAGGCAAGCAAAGACAATGTGAAATAAACATACGATTTAGTACTTTTGATGAGTTAACAATGAGCCACAAAAATTGGAACTAAAATTGTTGCCAGACCACCTCATGTACGTCTACTTAGGTAAATATTCTACTCTGCCGGTAATCATTGCTGTTGATCTATCTCATGATCAGGAGGAAAGATTACTAGAAATCTTAAGCAAGTATAAGCAAGCTCTGGGATTGACCTCGGCTGATATTCGAGGAATAAGCCCCACTATTTGCATGCACAAAATAATCTTAGAGGAATATCATGGCAAAATAATTGAGGGTGAGAGAAGACTGAACCCTAGCATGAAAGAGGTAGTTAATAAAGAAATTATCAAGTGGCTAGATGTCGAGATAATCTATCCCATTTTTAATAGCTCGTGGGTCAGCCCGGTGCAATATGTGCCAAAGAAAAGTGGCATGACTATAGTTCAAAACAGCAAGGATGAGTTGATTCCTTCCAGAACTATTACCGGGTAGAAAGTGTGCATGGACTATAAGAAGCTGAATAATGCCACCAAGAAAGATCACTTCCCTTGACCTTCATCGATCAAATGTTGGATAGACTGGCATATAAGGCATACTATTACTTCTTAAACGGTTATTCAAGTTATAATCTGATTGCCATTGCTATAGAGGATTAGGAGAAAACCACATTCACTTATCCATATAGGACATTCGCCTTTAGGAGGATGCCCTTTGGACTGTGTAATGCTCCGACAACATTCCAATGATGTATGATGTCTATTTTCTCTAACATGATTAAGAACAACCTAGAAGTCTTCATGGATGATTTCTCAGTGTTTGGCAAAACATTCAAGGAATGCCTTCAGAGTCTAGAGCTTGTGTTGAAAAGATGTATTGAGACTAACCTGGTATTGAACTGGGAAAAAAGGCCATTTCATGGTGAAGGAAGGCATAGTTCTCGGTCACAGAGTAACCAAGAAAGGCCTGGAAGTAGTCAAGGTGAAGGTGGAGGTAATCAAACAGTTGCCACCTCTTACAAATGTAAAAAGTATAAGAAGTTTTTTAGGACATACAGGTTTTTATCATCGATTCACTAAAGATTTCTCAAAAATTTCTAAACCTTGATTCTTGCTTTTAGAACAAAATGCCACTTTTGCGTTTGATGATTCTTGTTTAAAAGCATTTTAGGAACTTAAGGACAGATTGATTAATGCCCTATAGTCGTGGCACCAGACTGGAATGAGCCTTTTGAGCTCATGTGTGATGCCAACGATTATGCCGTTAGAGCTGTGTGAGGACAAATGCATGGCAAGATTCTCTATACCATTTACTATACCAGCCGGACATTGAATAAAGCCCAACTCAATTACACCACTATCGAGAAAGAATTTCTCACTGTTGTATTTGCATTTGATAAGTTCAGATCTTACTTAGTTGGTAACAAAGTTGTGGTGTATACAGATCACTCGACATTAAAATACCTTTTGGCAAAAAAGGATGCCAAGCCCAAACTGATTCGATGGACACTTTTGCAACAAGAATTTGATCTCGAGGTTAGAGACAAGAAGGGGAGTGAGAACTTGGTAGCTGGCCATTTATCGCGATTAGAGCATCACCTTGAGGAAGAAAGAACCACTACTATTAGAGATGAATTACCCGATGAATACTTACTTACAATCAATTCTATGCCATGATACGTTGACATAGTCAATTACTTGGTAAGAAATATTTTGCCATCGAATTTGGCGAGTAGTGCCAAGAAATATTTTGTACGAGATGTTCGGCAATATTATTGGGATGAGCCAATTTTTTTCAAGCAATGTACCAATCAAGTGATCCGCCGATGTGTGCTCTGAGGATGAGGAGTGCAATATTTTGCAGTTATGCCATACAACACCGTATAGATGACACTTTGCTGGAATGAAGACCGTTGCCAAGGTGTTGCAACCCGGACTCTTTTGGCCAACTCTGTTTAAAGACACTCATTACTTTTCCAATGCCTATGATCGATGCCAGCAGACTGGTAACATCTCTAGCAGAAATCAATTGCCACTCCAGAATATTATGCCAATGGAGCTGTTTGACGTATAAAGAATAGACTTTATGGGCCCCTTTCCCTCATCATTTGGGAACCTATATATCCTTGTAGTTGTTGACTACATTTTAAAATGGGTAGAGGCAATGGCTTTTCCAACAACTGATGCCAAAGCTATTGCCAAGTTCCTTTATAAGCATATTTTTACTAGATTCAATGCCCTTAGAGCCATCAATCATGATGAATGTACATATTTTAAGTGCAATTTAATCTCTAGAGCTCTATGCAGGTACGAAATCCAACAACGTATTGCCACAGCTTACCATCCCTAAACAAATGGCCTGGCGGAGATCTCAAACAAAAAATCAAGAACATTCTGGAGAAAATTGTGAATCCAAAGAGGAATGACTGGTCTTTGAGACTAGATGATTCCTTGTAAGCTTATAGAATAACCTTTAAGACTCCGTTGGGAACTTCTCCTTGTAGACTTGTGTTTGGGAATGCGTACTACCTGCTAGTGAAATTAGAGTATAAAGATTATTAGGCAATCAAAAAGCTCAACATGGAGTGGAGAGCTACCGGTGCAAAATGTGTATTGGACATAAACGAATTAGAGGAATTCAGAATGCGAGCTTATGAGAATGACTCTACAAAGAAAGAACAAAACGATGGCATGACAATAGGATATTGCCAAGGCAATTTGAGGTAGGCCAACGTGTCTTGTTATTTAACTCGAGGCTAAATTTGTTTCCAGGTAAGCTCAAATCTAGATGGTCAGGACCCTTTGAAATTGTGAAACCATATGCTCATCGAGCATTTGATATCAAGGATTTGAAAACGGGGGCAATTTTCAAGGTAAACGGCCAAAGATTGAAACACTATTTGGAAGGCACTCACAATGATGCCAAGGAGCTTGTCCTCTTGGCAGAGGTTCTGTGAAGGTCATCATCATAGTTTGATTTTTGTATAGATGTTTTTTTATTTTTTATTGATTTCCTTTTCTTTTAATTTTTATTTTTATGCTGCATTGAATGGTTTTTATTGAGTGGATACAAGAATTTGTTGCCAGACAGAATGCCAAGGAAAATGACTGGCATTGGGCGATAAAAAAATTTGAAGAGGAGATTTATCTTAGCTTCCCAAAGCTTGATGAAACTCGGCCCAAGAGAGACTGAATTTTTTTTGCTAAGTGTTGAATTTTACCCTAATCTCCCAAGGTGAAAAGTTGAAATTCAAATTTTAACCTAATCACCTTATCGCTTCTTCTCTTCTCGCACCGTCTTATCGCTTAATTCTTATTACATCATGATTTATCTTCCCCAAACACGCTAAACCCTTATCATTATATGTAACGACCCAGATTTTAGAATTCGAGGGTTGGGTTTAACTGAGGCATAGGCCTCGTATTTTGGGCCGAGTCAATTGGGCTTATAAGAGCCTTTTAGGCTAGCTTGTGTGTTGGGCTCATGTGTTGTTGTGGGTTTAGGTTGAGAAGAATGGGATAAGGGTAGTGTGGTAAATGCATAATTAGAGGAGAAAGGGGGAAGGCTTAATTTTTCTGCATTGTGCAGAGAATGTGAGATCAACATGTTTTATGATCTCTTCTTCCTTTCCAAACCCACTTTTCCGCCCAAAACACCACTATCAAAGGTAGAATCTTGAGGTTTTGTGTTGTGAATCACGTTTGGCTTGTTAAGGGAAGTTTTACCAACTTTTAGGGATCTACATTTCAAGGTAAGCTTTGTTTGGAATGGTGGAATGAAGAGTTTGTTGGGGTTAGGAGAGTTGAACGAGATTGGAGTTTTGAGAGCTCTAATCTTGGGCTTAGATTATGATTTTGGTCTCTTTAATCCTCCATCAACATTATAATTCGTTTTACAATCTTCCTATGTAGTGAAAGAGGTTGGGGGTTCATCAAAGGTCCAAGAAAGGAAGAAGGCTTGAAGCTTGGAAGAAGGTTTCATTTTAGCTGCTAATCTAAGGTTAGTACACTACTAACTCCTATAGTTTATTGGAAACCATAAAAATAGGCTTTGATGCATGATTTGGGTGTTTATGGCTTGATATACCTTGGTTGATCTTTAATGGTAAAATGTGGATTTGATGTTGTTAAGGCTTAAAATTGGTAGTAACTCATTTAATAACTTCACCATAACTTGTAGGAACAATTTGGGGCTTAACCATATAGGTTAAGTGGGGTTTCTAGTTAAAATCTGAACCCAGACTTTGAAATTCTAGTCTCACATACCGGTACTGGTGTCCAGTATCGGTACGCATATAAAATAAAGAGGGGCAGTTTGTGAGGGGTGTACCAGTACGACTGGACACGTATCAGTACCCTTACTTAATGGGAATTCCAGTAGCATTTTCACATACAAGTACGCTAGGGGGTGTATCGGTACTACTGTTCCATTGCCTGAAGAAGGCTTTTATGTACCGGTACACAAAGGTAGAAGTGTCGGTACAGATAGGGAATGGTACAGGGTGGTTTATATATCGATATTGAGTACCGATATGGGGATTAGCGTATCAGTACGACTTGTCGTACCATTTCTTTCAAACTTAATTTGAGTATCGGTACTCAGAGAGGAGTACAGGTACCTAGAGGGGCATATCGATACCAATATAGGAGTATCGGTACTCGTTGGGCAATCTGCCCAAGAAATTTAGGTTTGCGTTATGGGGTTCTATAATTCGAGGCAAAAGGCCCAAGGGGTCTCTTAAGGTATAAAATGAATATTAAAATCGAGAAACAAAAATTTATACCCCGTATGTGAATTAAAAGAACTAATGATTCGATAAATATTAGGTAAATTGTTAATGGGATTTGGATACCATAATTGTGTGTTGCAACACCTTGAAGACTCCCGAGTGTAGGATCCCGATGCTATATAGACGCAGGCCTCATTCAAATATGCTTGATGAGAGATTCCGAGCATGGATATAGGATCCCAATGCTTTGTGGTCGTGGGCCTCATCCCCGCGAGTATAGGATCCTGATGCTATGTGGACGCAAGCCTCATCCCCGCGAGTATATGATCCTAATGCTTTGTGGACGCGGGCCTCACTTAATATTATTGGTATTATCTGTGTGATGATGTGTGAAATTATGAGGTATATGTTTATGCTGTGTGTGAGATCATACATTCATAATGATATGTGTTTAGGTGGTTATGGCAGCGCCATCGTTATCTTGCCATGATATTACTCATATTCATTGCTTTATTTATGATTTGCATGAAGTATGGCTGAATGGCGGTGTATCCAATTAGCTTTGTTAGCTCAGCGTTCGAAATCGTTGTTTCCGTTCACAGGTAAGTAGGTTGTCGCGAGGCTTGAAGGAGCACCATCAAGGCTTGGATTTCATCATCGACCTTAGTTGTAGAGTACAATTGCTAGATATATTGGGCTATGTATTTTGTAGGACCCTATATGTAAATTGTAACTCTTATTTTGTACTAAGTGGTCAAGGTCGGATGTTTTAAGTATTTGTAATTGGAGCTCCATTGATACTGTTTTAAATACTTGGATTTTAACTATGTTTTAAATGTACGGGCTTATGTTTTTATTGGACTTAACATGTTTTGGGCGTGTAAAAGAAAAAAAATTATTTGAGAGGGTTTTGGCTTAAGGCCCAAATGTGATATCCGGGTCAAGGGTGTTGCATTATCCCAACTCAACCAAATTAAGAATACCATTTAAAACACTCAACTGTTTTACCCCTTCATCTACTCAAACCCTAACCGAATCTTAGATAAAGACTTTTTACTCTTCCTTTTATTGTCTAAAATCCTTGTCTTTGAAAAAACCACTCGAGTTTTCAAGAGATTTTCATGGCGTCTTCTTTAACACCCTTCAAGATCTTTTTCAATGAAGAGATTCACAAAAAGTATAAGGAGAATTTCGCATCAAGAACCTTCTGTTATGAGAAGGGTTTCGAGTTCAAGAACGAACCCAACTTGGGCTATTCCTTAGAATTTGTCAATATGTTAAAGATGTATAAGTGGGAGAAATTCTGCCAACCGCCAGGGGAAGTCCATGCCAACGTTGTTCGAGATTTCTATGCTCATCTTACAACCAACCCTTCTTGATGGTGCGAGGTAAGTGTGTTCGTTTTGATGAAGGGTATATAAATGATTTCTTTGGATAGAATAGAGGATGAACACACCAAGTTTGCAGAATCTTTGGATGATGCTAAGAGGAAGACGATATTGAAGGAATTGTGTGAGGCCGGCACCCAATAGAATGTGTCATCAAAAGGACATCAGACTGTGAAACGGTTGGCATTAAAATCTCAGCCACTGGGCTGGAATCACTTCTTGAGGGCAAACTTGAAGAGGGACAAAAAACTTTATGTTCTGTATTTCGAATGAATGATATTTTACAAGGGTTACAACCCTTTTATAGGCTTAGAGTAGGAATTAGAATACAATTAGGAGTACTACCTACTTAAGACTTTTAATCCTACTTACATTAGACTACTCATACTTACATTATGATTACAACACGTTTAGGTAGTAGACTTTAACTAAAACTACTACTAACAATTAAATACTAAGTAAATAATACTATTTACACTGGACTAACTTACAAAACTTGGTGCCAACTACCCATAATGAGATAGTTTAGAGAAAAGATTGCGTTACTGAACTTTATCTTGACTGGCCACGAGATTAATGTTGGACAGCTTATCATCGAAGAGACTTTTAAGTGTGTTGGTAAGAGCAATAGAAGATTACTTTTTCCCAATCTAATCTCTACCATTTGCATGCATCATGATGTACCACAGCTTGATTCAGATAGCATTCAAATTGTAGCGATGTTTTTTTTTCTCGCTAAAAAGGTGTTTTATTTTTATTTTTTGGAAAATATTTTATTCCGCGTGGAGTTTTAGAAAACCCGCATTTTATTTAAAATTGGAGTCGCCACCGGCCACTTAGGTAGGCCGAACACCATAAAAAACCAGAGATTTAAAATTGATGGGTTCGGGAGTCGGTTACGGATGGGGAAGGATTAGCACCCCCACACCGCCCAAAATTGGTACTTTAATAATTACCGCTTTATTAATATTAAATTTTCCGGATTAAAGTGACGATTAAATTAAAATTTCGTTATAGGTGCGAGTAAATTTTAAAAGCGCCGTTATTCGAGAATAAACGCCCAACCACTATCACTGCGCCTGATACTGGCCCCGTTTACGCTCGAATAAAAGGGCACCGCATTGACAAAATATATGTTCGTTATGCAAACTTAAAAAACATGGCAAATATAAATAAATACACTGTGATAAAAATATGAATAAATACTAACATAATAAATACTAATATAACATGAATAAAATACTAATCTAAAAACATACATACATAACTATTAATTTAACACATAAATAAAAACAAATCTAACACAAATAAATTATTAATATAAAACATAAATTTAAAAATATTAATCTAACTTATAAATAAAAACATATCTAACATAAATAAAATACTAATCTAAAACATACATACATAAATATTAATCTAACTTATAAATAAAAACATATCTAACATAAATAAAATACTAATCTAAAATATAAATTTAAAGCATACTAATCTAAAACATAGATAAACATACGAATTAAAAACACAATTTTAAATTAACTACTACTTCATTAAAATATAAAAATTACAACATAAATAAAAAGGAAAGAAAATATACCTAACTAGGAGTTCGAATGACGAACCCCGACTGGACCCCACCGAGATCTACCACGACCTCTCCAAAAATATTAACTAGATCGGATCCAAAATAAGACCCCGATCGAATCGACTAGGACCGAGGACACTACCCCGATCCTGGGCTAGCCGGGAGCCTAAGCTCCCTTATTCGGCCAACCCTTGCCGATTTCTCCATGGCTTGCTGCCATTTCAATTCCAAATTGCATTTGCAATTTTCTTCAATTTCAATTTTTTATTTTTCCTTCAATTGCACCTTGTCTATTTATAGGGAGGGGTGGCGTGGAATGGGGAATTGAAGGGTATGGGAGCATGTGGCGGGGCATGGGGCGACATTTTTTTTTTTTTTTTTGAATTTTGTATATATTTTTTGGAATAGGGTAAATGGTTCGAATATAATTTGGGGCCCGGACTAAAAATGGGTATTATATTTGCCCCTCTTTGCTCATTTGTGTGTGACAGAATAGAGCAAAGACAAAAGAATAAACCATTTTGTCCGGTCCGCTGAACTTTTCCTCTTTTGATGCGTGTCTTCTTTCTTCGGTAGATCTTCTTTCTCTTTGATGCAGGTCTTCTTTCTTGTCTTGATTGATCTACCTTGTCACTTTAGGGAAGCAAAGCCTTCAAAATGGGGGTTGTTTGTTGGGGAAGCCAAACCGAGTTCAACTTGCTACATTATTGATAATAAACTAATACCTAAAGAGAGTTCGACCCAGCTGCAACACCGACGAAGAGACAGGGTCTACAAAATTCGATCCAGCTGCAACACTGACGAGGAGGCAAGACCGATAGGTGAAAGTTCTGATGTCTGATCTAGCTACAACTCTGATGAAGAGGCAAGATCAGAAAATTGACAAATTTTCTCTCTTTTTTCTCTCTTTTTTTATTTCTTTTTTTCTCTTTTTTCATATTTTTTCTTCTTTCTTTTTCTCTTTTTCGCTTTTTTCTCTTTTTTCTCTCTTTTTTTTGTTTCATTTTTCTCTGCTTTTTTCATATTTTTTCTTTTTTATTTTCTCTTTTTTGTTTCATTTTTCATTTTTTTCTCTCTTTTTTTTAGAACAATGATAAAACTTGAAAGTTGGTGAATTTTGACCAAGCTACAACACCGAAGAAGAGGCATGGTCTAAAGTTAGTAATGTTGATCCAGCTACAACACCGACGAAGAGGCAGGATCAAGAGTTAGTGAATTTGGTCTAGCTACAACACCGACGAAGAGGCAAGACCAGAAGTTAGTGAATTTGGTTCAGCTACAACACTGACGAAGAGGCCGAACCGAAAGTTAGATTTGACCAAGCTACAACACCGATGAAGAGGCAAGGTCTGGGGATTTGATCCAGCTACGACACCGACGAAGAGGCAGGATTGGATAGTTGTTCTCTTTCTTTCTTTTTTTTTGTGATCAAGCTACGACTCTGACGAAGAGGCATGATCAGAATTTGGTTGAAAGCTCATTTTTTTCATTTTCATTTTTCTTCTTTTTTCTTGATTTTTTCTTGATTTTTTCTTTTTTTCTTCTCTTTTTCCTTTTTCTTTTTTCTTTTTTCTTTTTTCTTTTTTTTGATTTTTTCTTCTTTTTTTTGATTTTTTGATTTTTTTATTTGTTTTCTAGCTACAACATTAATAAAGAAAACCTGAAAATCAGTAAAGTTGGATCTATCAACGGAGAAACAGAAATATTAACTGGAATCCTACTACACCATCAGCGAATAAGTAGGACAGCAGCAACTGGGACCTAGCCACTCCATCAGCGGAGGACTAGATCAGATAATGATGACCTAGAACCGGCTACACCATCAGCGAGGAGCAGGATCTGAGGGCGACGGGAGCTTGGACCCGGTAACTCCATCAGCGGAGGACTGGATTGGACAATGACGACCTGGAACCGGCTACACCATCATCGGAGAGCAGGATCAGAGGACGACGAGAGCTTGGACCCGGTCAATCTATCAGCGGAGGACCAGATTGGACAATGACGACCTGGAACGGGCTACACCATCAGCGGAGAGCAGGATCTAAGGGCGACGGGAGCTTGGACCCGGCCACTCCATCAGCGGAGGACCAGATTGGACAATGACGACCTGGAACCGGCTACACCATCAGCGGAGAGCAGGATCTAAGGGCGAAGAGAGCTTGGACCCGGCCGCTCCATCAGCGGAGGACTGGATTGGACAATGACGACCTGGAACCGGCTACACCATCAGCGGAGAGCAGGATCTGAGGGCGACGGGAGCTTGGACCCGGCCACTCCATCAGCGGAGGACCGGATTGGACAATGACGACCTAGAACCGGCTACACCATCAGCGGAGAGCAGGATCTGAGGGCGACGAGAGCTTGGACCTAGAAACTCCATCAGGGGAGAGCAAGATTTGATAATGACGACCTAAAACTGGCTACACCATCAGCGGAGAGCAGGATCAGAGGACGACGATAGCTTGTACCTAGCCACTCCATCAGCAGAGGACTGGTTCGGGCGATGAAAGTTGATAAATTCATTTTGATTTTCATTTCATTCATTTTTTCTTCATTTTTTTCTTTTTTCTTTTTTCGACTTTTCAATTTTTTTGAATTCTTTTTTTTATTTTTCTTTTTTCAATTTTTTTTAATTCTTTTTTTTATAATTTTTCTTTTTTCTTGAACTGTACAAGGAAGTAAGACTCGAAAATAGGTCTGGTTGCACCGTCAGCAGAGAAACAAGACCTAAATAGAAATTTGATCTGCTTGGGGAAGGTTTGGATCTGTTGCACAATCAACGGGGAAACGAGATATTCAGGATGTCTATATTGTTGCACCATCAGCGGTAAAACAGAATATGAAAATTGTTGGCCTTTTATTGATGTTTCAGCATCCTCTTTGTGTTTGGCCTCCTCTAAGACTAAGGTTGGCCGTCATGTTGTTGCCCCCACGGTTGAGGATGCTCAGTCTCTTTTTGAACCTGTTTGTAAGCAAAAATGCATACATGATTTTTATGCCTAAATGCATGTGTCTATCTTAAATGCATGGTGATTTTGGTGTATGAATGCAATCTAAATGCATGAATGTGATATGATTTTGTTTTGCCCTCAAAGGGATGCCCGACTCCTTACTAGTCCCGTCAGGATCTTGGTTTTTTGTATGTGACGGTGCCCCAACCTCAACTTGGGTTCGATCAGTCATCTGGGTGCATGCCCCAACATTTTATTCATCCCTATGCCATCGCTCAAAATCGTTCTTGAATTTGACACTTTGAGTGTGGATTCATTGCCCCCTTAGGTTGGGTTTATAAATTGTGTTGGTTCATGGTAGCTTATTATTTTTTGATTGGGTGCAATTTTGCAGACTGTGGTCAAAGATGCAAGAGTTTGACTCGGCAATGAAGGCTGGACCTTGGCAAAGAATGCCCCCGGACTGGGACCTTGTTAGAGGCACACTATTTGTAAAAGATGTGGGTGTGCTTTTGGACATGCCCCAAGACCAAACTTTTGTAAGGGGCTTTGTAAGGTGCTAGATCGACCATCTTCGTTGTATTTAATGGGGCAACCCGAGGATTAGTTTTATTATTCTGAAAATGAATGCATACAAAATGTGTCCTAAATCGATGCAATGCAAAATTAAGATTGTGATGATGTTGTGCAATGATGTAGGTGAAATCAATGCGATGAGAATAAAATGAAACGAGTTAGTACCAAATAAAACGATTAAATAAAACAAATAAAAATATAGTAATAAAAAATTGTACATAAACAAGAAATAAGGCACCAGAGCCTAAATAAGGTGACCACTAATCGGGCAGAGTTTCACATGGTTCTAAAGGGTTGGCTCCTACGGCTCACTATATGCAGTTTTGGTGCTAAGAGGTACCCAAATTGTCCTCGCTGTCCTCTACTAAGAGTAGCAAGGCCCCCAGTCATCACCCATTATAGGCTCCTTTCAACCGGGTTCAACTCAGGGGGACCCATTCGCTTATACCCATACGAAGGAACGATATCCTCACGAAAGTATAAGGTACTCGAGCCCCGAAGGTACTTGCTAAGCCCATACGGGAGAACGATATCTCCACGAAAGCATTAGCGTTTTCCCCCCACTTAAAAAAACAGGTTTATATGCCATATTTTAAATGCGTTAAAATAAACGCGCAATTGTAACCGAATGTTAATTTAATAGTCACTTTAATCCGGAATTTTCGATATTAATAAAGCGGTAATTATTTGAAAAAGCTCGACTCTCATTTTTTTTGAAAAACAAAAATGTCCCCAGCGGAGTCGCCATCTGTAGCGATGTTTTTTTCTCGCTAAAAAGATGTGTTTTATTTTTATTTTTTGGAAAATATTTTATTCCGCGTGGAGTTTTAGAAAACCCGCATTTTATTTAAAATTGGAGTCGCCACCGGCCACTTAGGTAGGCCGAACACCATAAAAAACCAGAGATTTAAAATTGATGGGTTCGGGAGTCGGTTACGGATGGGGAAGGATTAGCACACCCACACCGCCCAAAATTGGTACTTTAATAATTACCGCTTTATTAATATTAAATTTTCCGGATTAAAGTGACGATTAAATTAAAATTTGGTTATAGGTGCGAGTAAATTTTAAAAGCGTCGTTATTTGAGAATAAACGCCCAACCACTATCACTGCGCCTGATACTGGCCCCGTTTACGCTCGAATAAAAGGGCACCGCATTGACAAAATATATGTTCGTTATGCAAACTTAAAAAACATGGCAAATATAAATAAATACACTGTGATAAAAATATGAATAAATACTAACATAATAAATACTAATATAACATGAATAAAATACTAATCTAAAAACATACATACATAACTATTAATTTAACACATAAATAAAAACAAATCTAACACAAATAAATTATTAATATAAAACATAAATTTAAAAATATTAATCTAACTTATAAATAAAAACATATCTAACATAAATAAAATACTAATCTAAAACATACATACATAAATATTAATCTAACTTATAAATAAAAACATATCTAACATAAATAAAATACTAATCTAAAATATAAATTTAAAGCATACTAATCTAAAACATAGATAAACATACGAATTAAAAACACAATTTTAAATTAACTACTACTTCATTAAAATATAAAAATTACAACATAAATAAAAAGGAAAGAAAATATACCTAACTATGAGTTCGAATGACGAACCCCGACTGGACCCCACCGAGATCTACCACGACCTCTCCAAAAATATTAACTAGATCGGATCCAAAATAAGACCCCGATCGAATCGACTAGGACCGAGGACACTACCCCGATCCTGGGCTAGCCGGGAGCCTAAGCTCCCTTATTCGGCCAACCCTTGCCGATTTCTCCATGGCTTGCTGCCATTTCAATTCCAAATTGCCGCTGCAATTTTCTTCAATTTCAATTTTTTTATTTCCCTTCAATTGCACCTTGTCTATTTATAGGGGAGGGGTGGCGTGGAATATGGGGAATTGAAGGGTATGGGAGCATGTGGCAAGGCATGGGGCGACATGCCCCCTTTTTTGCTTTTTTTTTGAATTTTGTATATATTTTTTGGAATAGGGTAAATGGTTCGAATATAATTTGGGGCCCGGACTAAAAATGGGTATTACACAAATGAGTAAGGGGATCATCATAACTCCTGCCCTGTGGAGACAGTTGACTGCCACAGAGGCAAAGAAGAAGGGCAAGCAAAAGATGGTAGAGTCTGTACCAAAGGCAGAAACTTGTGACTCCGATGCCAGCTGGATCAATAGCAATGCTTTTCAAGATCTACCAACACCAGAAGATCATCCTCCAAAAGTTTGAAAAAGTTGAGGAGCAGAACTCCATGTTTTGGCAATATATTTATAACAGGGACTGTGCTATAAAGAAAACCCCTGAAGGCATGTCCACGCAAACACTGCCAATATTTCCTAAGTTCTTTGCCGACCTTCTTGCCAAGGATGACATGCCAGTCAGTCCCCACTCTGACACAATCTGATGCCACCATCCCGGTCTCTCAAGTACAAGTTAAATATGCCAGAACTGATGCACCATCTAAATCTGAAGATGAAGGAATTCAAAGCCATGCCAAGACTGTTGCCACGCCTGCAGCACCTGCCTCATCTGCTGCCATTGATATCCTGACTACCTTTAAGCCGGTGAAGATCGTTGAGGAAGTTATCCACGACCTTGGAGTGTCTACAGCCGCATCAAAACCCACCCTTAAACGCAAGAAGCATATGGCTCCCAGTCGAGGGAGCTTTATCAAAAGAAAAACACGCTTTCACGACCAGAACCATCCGAAGTAGAGTCCTCATCCTCTTAAACTCATTGTATTTCATTTCATTTTTGTTCACATGTTCATGCATTTTAAATTTTATCTGTATATATGTGTTGTTATCATGCATTGAGGACAATGCACACTTTAGGTTTGGGGGTGTGGGTTACCTTACATCTATAGCCATGACATTCATGTTTATATTTTAGTTTACATTGTGTTTGACATGTAGGATTAATGCGTGCATACCAAGCCGTTAAAAAAATTTACCTCGGTTAATTTTATACTTGTTACCAACATTGGTAGTTTAAGAGAAGTTGTGCTAGATTATCTGTCTGATGAAGAAAATTGGAATTTAGAACTTCTATGTCAGCAGGTTAGTATTGCCAAGTAGCTTGGCAATTGAACTCTAGTTTAGGGAACTTTAGTTTTACTATACACGCGGTATGTATCTAGTCTGCAGAACAAACTTAGGTTCACTTGAAACTAAACTAAAAAAAAGAGAAAATGCCAAGGTAAAAAGAAAGAATACGGCAACAATATTTTGCCAAAAGCTGAACAAACTTTAAAACACTCATATGCCTTAGGGAAAATAATTAACTTGGGTCTTCATGGTTTGCTCCCTCTTAGTTCTCAAGCCAACATAACTCTAGGGTATGGGTGTAATGGGTTAGCTTAGTGATGTAATCTGGATTAATGTGGGTATTCATAGTTTGCTCCCTTTTATATCTCATGCCAAAAAGGACATAATGCAACCCTAATTAAATACCAACATAAAAACACCCTTGGCTAATAAATAAAAATTCTAAGTTTGGATAGTAAAGTTGGCTAAGGGAGTCAAGTAAACTTGATGCATATTGCCTGCACTTTTTACACACTGGATGACCTTAGACTAGAACTATATTGCTGCACTTGAATTTGCTTATCTGCCTAGTATTGATACACTGAATATTTGAGGACAAACCTAGGATAATATTTTGCTAGCCGGTAGGTGTTGGGAACCATGATAATTTTTGCTGAGGTACTTTCATGTTTTTCTGTTTCTCTAGATTTTTAGTTGCATTACTTGAGGACAAGCAATGAGCTAGGTTTGGGGGTGTGTTAACTCTTCAAAAGTACTGATTTTTATGTTTATTCCACAATGCTTATGCTTGCCTTTAAGTAGATATGTTTGCATTTAGTTGTTAAAATCCATGCATTTTCATAAGAAGTTAGGAGCTATTTTGTTGCCAGGGTAAATGGTTGTTTTGTTGGTTTTGATGCAGGACACAAGCATGCAGGCATGGCAGAAAAACTCTGGCAGAGAACGTAGGAAAAGAAGCAAAAAATTGTCGAGTAGCAATTCGCATGGATGGACCAAGCAATGCCAAGCTCGACTGGCAAAGGATTTATGCCTAATGACCGGTCAAAGTAGCCGTTAGACCCTATACACGTCAGCCTTAGGATTTAAATTAGGATAAGAGGATACCGCATCTTATCCCTTCGTGCATTCGAATTTTAAACTCAAAAAGCTTATACTAGGGTTTCCACGCAAGCTTATTTAAAAGAGCTCAAACCACCACTTGAGGGGATCGAATCGGAGAAGAGGCTGCATCGTGGTGAACCGAGAGGCGACGTGGTCCGAACAGCTAAGATTGAGAGCTCTGGAGCAATCAAAGGGATGCATCGACGGATCTCCTTCTTGCCCATTCTCTTAGTTTTAATTTTATTTGAATGGTGATGTTAAGATACGATCATATTTTGTGGATGGACCCCCAACCATGAACTAAGCTTTTACAATTGGTTAGGGGATGTTTGCGATGAACGCCAAATTTATGTTTGGTTTTTAATAATTCACAATGCCTTGGCATTATTTTCTATAAGCTAGTTCTTAATTTTCTTAAATCTTTTGTCATACGACAGTTGGCATAGTGTGCTTATTGCACCTTAATATCTTAACAGACTTAAAGGGCAACGATCAGTTGCCAAATACTAAGGCGAGAAGCTTCGATAGAAGATGTTCAAGTAGATAAACTTACTTCTGAAGTGAGTCTACCCCTTAGGAGTAAAGGTTGACACTTAATCGAGTTAATTAATGAAAAGCTTCACTATATACATATAAGGTTTATTCATGGTTAACTTAGGGTATTGTCATCGACAAAGACAATGCTACTTTTAATCTGCTCGGCAATAATACCAAGGTATGACAATATTAAAGGCTGGCATAAGTAGCGTGAAATCCAGGCATCCTTTGCCAACGCTCATCATTCAATTAAACACTTCCGTTGCTAGATTGTTTTCATTCTTTACTACTTTGTTTTTGCTATCTTTCGATCAAAAGCCCAATTCCTTCAACACTTTCATTTTTTTGCAAACAAGTAAACATTAAGCAAATAAGTTCTTGGTCAATCCCTGTGAATTCGATACTCAACTTACTACCGTATTACTTGCTGACCGTGTATACTTGCACGCATAAGACTCGCCTTGGCATTGTTTTCTTGCACTTTTACACTAAATATTCAATCGATTGTCAAGTGTTAGCAAAAGTCGACAGTAACCCATCCTATCTCGACACATATCGCTAATGCTCTAAACTGACAGCTTCGCAAGAACTTGTCAAGGTTGGTTGCAAGGAGCTACATTTCCATATACGAAGGATATGGTACCCAAGACTAAAACCTAATGAAATTCGCAAAGTTAGATTTCAAAATAGTACAACAATTGTACAAGAAAATATAAAAAGCAAGCAACAGCCAAATGACCATAAAAGAAGATAAAAAAAATATGTCAAAAAATATAGAAAATGTGTCACAAAGTAGAGTTATTATTACTAAAAATTGGAAAAAAAACAAAGGAAAGTAACGATTAGATATAGCAAAGCAAAAGAAAAAGAAAGAGCATTAATGATCAACGACCAACATCAAGGTTGGTGTCGTCGTTGGTCAAACACAAATGAAAATAAAAGAAAGTGGAGAAACGGATATTTTACCCAAATATCTCATTTTTTAATATTATTTTCGTTTCTGACAGTACCAAAAATATGTTTTCGAATCTGGCACCCTCTCCAGGTACTCGTCTGGATAGTATGACGACTTTCATTAAAAATATAAAATCATGTAACTTGTCATACCACTACGGCAAGTTCCATTTGTTTTTTTTATTTTTAAATTGGAACTGATAATAAATATTTAAAAATCATTAAAAAATAAAAACCCATAGAACTTGCCATACCATCATGTCAAATTTCATGATTTTTTTAAAATAAAAAACATTATACCAGGCGTACGATTCCTACCAAGAAAGCTAGATTCAAAAATAATTTTATTTAGGTGCTCGAAACATAAATAATATTAAAAAAATAAAATATTTGGATAAAGTGGCGGCTAAATACTATACGGCTTAAATGAAAAATAAGCGTCTAAAGTATGATTTTTTTGAACTTTAGGTGCCTAGAGTATTTTTTTGTAAAAATAGGTGCCTAAAGTTTCAAAAGTTATAATTTTAGGTGCCCGGCTGTTAACTACCGTTAAAAAAACGTTAACCAATAAAAAATTGACACATTTCATTTTTTATTTCTTTAAAATAAATTTTTAATAATTTAAAATTTTACAAAAAATCTTGAAATTCTAAAATTTTCTAAAATAGTCCCAAAATCCCTAAATCTTAAATACCCAAATCCTCACTGCTGCAGTCGTCGATCGCCGTCGCCGGCCCCACCATTTCAGTCACCGGACCTAGTCGACCATTTTCCCTCACTCGATGTTCTAGAAATCAGTGAACGGTGTGCCAACCGAACATTAACGTCGAACGTGAAATAACCGTTCGATTGGCCAAGAACGAGTATGGTCGGAGACGGCGGCCTGCGGCGGCAGCGGTGAGGATTTGGGGATTTAATATTTAGGGACTGATTTGAACATTTTTTAAAATTTTGATATTTTAAAAAAATTAAACTTTTTTTTAAAATAATAAAAAAATTAATATTCATGGCATGTGTCACATTTTAAATGGATAACAATTTTTAAACAGCTGGACACCTAAAATTATAACTTTAGGTACTTATTTTTACAAAAAATTACTTTAGGCACTTAAAGTTAAAAAATAATATACTTTGGGCACTTATTTTTATTTAAGCCATACTATAATTACACATAAAGTAATATAGTTTAAGTGTCATTTCTCTCATGTCCTAGGATACTCATATTTTAGGAATCATTTCAAGTGATGTTTCGTTGCACACTGCAATTTTTAAACCCATCACATGCGTTTCTTTGGATCCAGAGATGCCTCATGCCTCCGTAACTATACATAAATCTTACTTGTCCACTTAGATTTTAGGGCTTACTTTTTTTAGATAAATAAGAACAGGGTGATAGTCGATGGTTATGTTGGATTAAAATGTGTAATTGTTGGCATATACGTATAATATATGATGTTATTATAAAGTATGCCATAAAATTAAGTGGTAAATTATGTTCAGACCCATTTTTGAGATTTTGTCGGCCTAAGGATGAACCTAAAATTAGAAAGAAAAAAATTAGGGCTCTAATAACAAGTTTTGAAAAAATATTAGAAAAATATTAAATTTTAAATAGTATGTACCTGTAACAAATATTGAGAAAAAATTGGGCCATGATAACTAGCATTGGAAAAAATTAGACCCCTAATAACAAATATTGAAAAAATATATTTTAAGAGTAGACCCCTAATAACACTAACAATAAGTATTAGAAAAAAAAATTGGGCCCTAATAACAGGTATTGGAAAAAAATTAGATCGCTAATAACAAATATTGAAAAAATACGTTTTAATAGTAGAGCCCTGATAACAAGTATTAGATAAAATTGGGTCCCCAATAACAAGCATTGCAAAAAAAAATTGGACCATTAAATATTAAAAAAATTAGGGGCCCTGATAACTAGCATTGGAAAAAAATAGACCCCTAATAACAATATTGAAAAAAAATATTTTAAGAGTAGACCCCTAATAATACTAACAACAAGTATTAGAAAAAAAATTGGGCCCTAATAACAGGTATTGGAAAAAAATTAGATCACTAATAACAAATATTGAAAAAATACGCTTTAAGAATAGAGCCCTGATAACAAGTATTAGAAAAAAATTGGGTCCCTAATAATATGTATTGTAAAAAAAATTGGACTCATAATAATAAATATTAAAAAAATTGGGTCTCTAATAACAAGTATTGCAAAAAAAATTAATTCATAATAACAAATATTAAAAAAATTAGGTCCTAATAACAAGTGTTGAATAAAATAGACCCTAATAATCAATATTAAAAAAATAGACTCTAATAATAAATATTGAAGAAAAATTAAACTATCATTAAAACTAGACATTTATATTTTGGGCGGTAGGCTTGGATAGGAGTGAGTCACGGGCTGTTTCCCTTATTGCCTACCTCGGGAATGAGCCTGATTATGTTATACATGTCATAAATGTATTAAAGTATCATGAAAATAAAATAAAATATTATTAATTGTATTTATAATTTAATGAGAGATATACTTATAAATACTTTATAACCAATTTAGTAATTAGTTGTATAAAGAGTCTGTGGTCCCAAAATATATGTTAAATAGTTATATAAAAAATCAATGTCAATTTACTAATCGGGTTTTTTTTTCTCTCGGCCAATAAAAATTTTATTAATGAAAAGAAATCCAAAAATCTACTTATGAATCTCATTAAAAATCTCCCTAACCCATGGGCCGAGCCACGTAATAAAATGGGGTGTCTGATGACACCAAAATTTTTTTGGAAAATTTTTTCTATATAGTTTGTATATAAAAAATAAAAGTATATATAAATGACACCCCTTAATAAATAAAACGACATCCTTTTGTAAATAATCAACCCTATTTAAATACCGTTAAAAAATGATACACATTGAATAAATTTTTGACTCCGCCCCTGCCCTAACTTAAATGGAAGCAAAAAAGTACTACATAAGCGGATATAATACAACCAAGCAACACCAAAGACTTAATCAAGTTCAAATTAAAGATTTTAGAGTTAATTGCATCATACGTCCCCAAACTATGTCTCTAAACTTTAAAATATTCCAATTTCATCCTCAAACTATGACATTCATTCTAAATTGGTCCCCAAACTTTTGAGTATTTTAGTTTCATCCTCAAACTATGACTCTCATTCTAGATTGGTCCTCAAACTTTTTGAACGTTCTAATGTCATCCTCAAATTATCGTTTATATCACATCATATTATTACATAATACACATCAGTGTTTCATGACAATTAACAATTTTTGTAACAATTTTATTAACATAAGATATGCTCAGCATATATTGATAATTTGGGGATGAAATTAGAACGTGCAGAAAGTTTGAGGACCAATTTAGAATGAAAGTCAAAGTTTGAGGATGAAACATGAATGTTCAAAAGTTTGGGGACCAATTTAGAATAAAAGTCATAGTTTGAGGATAAAATTTTAAAGTTTGGGGACCAATTTAAAATAAGTGTTATAGTTTAGAGACGTGTGATGCAATTAACTCAAGATTTTAAGATTAACCAAAAATTTGAATCACACTCATTACGAAATTTCAGTTTAAGGATCAAAATAAATTAAATATGGGATTACGATACCCAAATGGACATCATATTTAAGTTTAATAGCTCAAAAAGGAATAGATTAGAATTTTGAGGTCAAACGGTCCCCGTTGACAGCAACCGATAGCGGTCGGTAGTGATCAAAGCGGTGATAAGCGGCAGCGGCAACAAAATAAGAAAATAAATGAAATAAAGGAGAAGAAGATTAAATTACATGTTAACTTCTGATTTCACTTTAACAACAATTATTAATTGTTTCGTTAATAAAAAAAAATTATCAAATCACATGCCAACTTCTAATTTTACTTCAACAAAGATTATTAATTATTTCGTTCATATTGCTGTCGGAACAATACTAGTTACGACAGGATAGCTGAGAGAGAGATTTTCATTAATATTACAAGTTGACAAATTATTTAGTTTACTGTATACCTAATTTTATTTCAAGATCTACTATGCTAATTTTAGTAAAAAAAGAAAATAACGAAAAAGATGATCAAATTACATGTTAATTTTTTATTTCACTTCAACAAAGATCATTAATTGTTTCGTTGATATAATAAAAAATTTCATACATCATGAAATAAAAGCGAAACCATGCCAATCCTTTCAATAAAATCCTAGCAATTAAACCGCCAATAATACATTAAAGTATTATTTCTGTCATAACAATACAAGTTACGAGAGGATAGTCAGAAAGAGAAAGTTGCCATTAAAATATTACAAGCTGATAAGACCGGCAATAAGTAACCACTATTCTTTTGAATAATACCTCAGAATATTAAATTTTGAACAATGATATCACTTATACTTAGCTTGATAGACATCGATGGCTTTTGAGCCTATAAATACATGCAATTCATTAATGCATATGGACTACACAAAAAATCAAACAAAAATGTCTTCTTCAAATCTTGTTGTTCCATCTCAAGATGGCAACTTGTCCATGGAAAATCGCCATTTCGCCAATTTTGTTCCTGATATTTGGGGGGACACTTTCCTCGCTCCCCCTCCTCAACTGGTATGTTTTTAAGTATGGAAATCATTCTTTTCAATATCTAATTTCAATTCAATGTGTCGGACACATTCATATGAATACTTTAAACTTAATCGAAAGCTTTCACACTTAAACAGGATATGGATGACATTACTCGATCAGAGTACGAAGAACTGAAAGAACAAGTGAGGAGAATGTTGGTGACAAACATGGATAATCTATCCCAAAAGTTAGACCTAATAGATGCAGTCCAACGCTTAGGTGTGGCTTACCATTTCCAGAAAGAGATCGAAGATGCCTTGCAGATTATATATAATCACCATTGCAATCATGTTCAGGTCGACGACGACGATGATAATCTCTACACCACTGCTGTTCGGTTTCGTCTTCTAAGAGAGCATGGCTTCAATGTTGATTGTGGTATATATGCCTTCAATTTTAATAACCTGAAAAAAAAAATTATTATAAGTTGAGTCTATGGTTTCTCAAGTTTGTTTGATTATTAAGCAGAGATATTCAACAAATTCAAAGATGAGAAAGGAGACTTCAAAGAATCCTTAATCAGTGATGTCAAAGGCATGCTAGAACTGTATGAAGCTGCTCACCTTCAACTGCGTGGAGAAAATATATTAGAAGAAGCTCTTTCTTTCGCTAAATTCCATCTCAAGTTGGCAGAAACAAAGGTAGACTGTCCTCTCTCCACACAGATTGCTAATGTTCTAAACCGACCCCTTCGCAAGAGCTTGCCGAGGTTGGTTGCTAGGAGCTACATTTCCATATATGAAGGATATGGTACCCACGACCAAAACTTACTGAAATTTGCAAAGTTAGATTTCAAAATAGTACAACATTTGCACAGGAAAGAGATAAATGAGCTCACCAGGTAATCTATACCGAATAAGAATTCTTATTACATGTATCATAATTTCAATTTTTACTCGTTTTTTTGTAGGTGGTGGAGAGGTTTAGATGTTTCGACCAATTTTTTCTTTGCACGAGATAGATTGGTGGAAGGTTATTTTTGGATATTGGGAGCATACTTTGAACCTCATTACTCCGTTGCTAGAATTTTTACGAGCAAACTAACCGCTCTCGTATCAATTTTGGATGATATTTATGATGCATATGGGACATATGAAGAACTTGTAATCTTTACAAAAGCAATCAACAGGTCATTCAAAGCAATTATTCAAATCATTAGAAGTAAATTTCTTTTGATTGAATTATAGATAATTAACCATTTAAATTGATTACATATTGTAGTTGGGACATCAACTGCATAGATCATCTTCCCGACTACATGAAAAAGTGGTACAGAGAAGTCTTAAAAGTTTTTAAAGATATGGAAGATTTAATTTCTAAAGACGGAAAAGCGTATCGCGTGCAATTCGCGATAGATGCGGTATATATATATATGATCTTTGTATTTATTTTCTTGAAAACTATACTTGGTTCTTGCTAACTTTTTGTTTGCTTATTAACAGATGAAAGAACAAGCTGACGTCTACTTTGCTGAGGCCAAATGGCTCCATGAAAATTACATTCCAACGTTGGAAGAGTATATGCCGATTGCATTAATTTCTACTGGTTATCTGAATGCTACAATTGCATCTTTCGTTGCTATGGAAGATGACATAACAAAAGAGACTTTCATTTGGACATTTAATGACCCCAAGATTCTTAGAGCATCAAGTGCTATTTGTAGGCTGATGGATGATGTTGCTAGCCACAAGGTATATGCACACTTTATTTTTCTTACTTATTATTCGAGTTTGATTCGATTGGATGTCAAAATTAACTCAAATTACATTATGTTTAATATAGTTTGAGCAAGCGAGAGGACATGTTTCCTCAGCTGTGGAGTGCTACATGAATCAATACGGAGCATCAATGCAAGCGGCATACGATGAGTTCTTCAAGCAAGTAAATGATGCTTGGAAAGACATCAATGAAGGATTCTTGAAACCAACGGCAGCTCCAACGTCGGTGCTTAATCTAATTCTAAACCTTGCAAGGGTTATGGATGTCTTATACAAGGGAGAAGATGCTTATACACGTGCTGGTAATTCAGCAAAAACTAGTATTACAGCGCTGTTGATTGATCCAATTTCTATTTGATTCAAGAATTTAAAGTTCGAACTTTCGAGTTCGAATTTCAGTATTTAAAGTTGTGAGCTTATTTGTAGAATAACTGAATATGTTATACTTTGTAACCTATTTTCAAAGTCGAGTTCTTCAAATTTAACTAGTTGATGCTGTTTAGGAGTTTAATAAACTTTAGTTTTCAAAAATAAACTTTTATATATTACGTCAGAGAAATTTAATATTTTATACAAAATTTTTGAGATTTTTTTTTTTATTTTTTGAAGTTTTGTTTTAGAATTATTAAAAAAATTGTATAAACTTCAAATTGATTTTATTGAAATTTATACTTAATTTGCAATCTTAATCAATAATGATAGCTTTTGCTATTCTTATTTGTAATTAGTCAAAACCATCCAATTACGAACAAAAAATTTGTCTCTTTCAATGTTCCAACACTAAAAAAATAAGTTTTAAGAATTAATCATAAATTTTAAATCTTAAACTATAAACCTTAGAACCTAAAAAAATACATCATACCCTGAATTCCATAAACCATAATCCTAAATTCTAACTCTAAACCTTAATCCTAAACTTTATACTTATTTTTTAGTGTATGATATAAAAGACACAAAAAATACAATAAATTTTTATTCTCCAATTACATTCACATTCCAAAGGCATCTAACACCCCTTAAACCAGCTAGCATAATCAACCTCACCATGCTTCCTTTTGTTTAGAAGACTCCAAAGTTAGTGGTTGAAGCATAAATTAATATCCTTTACAACTAAGCCACTAATTCGCCTCACAACATCCCAAAACACCCTCCTAACATAACTTTAACCACCCAAGACCATCACTTCTAATTACACAAAAATTCCCTGCCCCTTTTTGATATTTTTTTATGTTGTAACGCTAAAAAAATTAACTTTTAAGCTCTAATCTTAAATTTTAAATCATAAACTTTAAAAATTATACCCTACCCTAAATTTTCTAAACTCCAATCTTAAACCCTAACCTTAACTCTAAACTCCAAACTACAATTTTAGTGTGGGCATATGATCACCGAAAAAGACAGAATTTCTATTCACTTCTAATCTAAAACCATTAAAATTTTCAAAATATTGCTCCAAAAAATTATCAGTCATCCAACACCAAATCAGAGCAAATTAATCAAACTATGTCCTGTTCATCACCATGAACGCGACCGAGCCAAAAACAATATTCATTCTCTAAGATACGAACTGATTCTACAACATCCAAAAGCACCCTCCTAGCATAACTCTAATCAACAAAGATCGTCATTCCCTGCATAAAATACTTATAAACATCAAAGTATTGAGTTGACTGAGTTCAAGTATCTGTACTATCCGAATTTGGTTTAATTGATTAATTAGTTGAATAAATACCAAATGGTTAAACCGAAAAATAACTTGCTTTTTCAATGAAGAATACAATTTTAATTATTTAAATAAAAATATTTAATTAAAAATATAAAATAAAACCAAAGGATTTTGGATAAAAATAATAATACAAAAAGTTTATACGCAACTATTTTTTATTTAGTTTATCCCCAAAGTTACCAAACATCTTTCGGTTTTTTTATTCATCAAAATTACTTTATTAAAAGACACCAAAATGGTCAAAAATTGGAACATGATAACCATAGTCATCAAACCGATATACCAAACCAACAAAATATTATTGCTGTCAGAATAATACAAGTCACGATAGAGAAAAATTATTACATGGTCCCGGCTCACCGCGTCATTTATAATCTCATCCAATAAGATTCATTCATTTAATGACATGTAAGAAAGATGTGAAGATTTACTTTGAAAAAAAAATGAGATGAAAATTTATTATTGGATAAGACCATGAATGACGTGGTAAGCCAGACCCATTTAATAATTTTTCCACGACAGAATAGATGAGAAAGAGATTGCCGTTAATACTACAAGTTCACAAACATTCACCGGGGGCTAAATTTTTCTTTGATATTATTGTTGAAAGAAAATATTTCATGATTTATTTTATTTTTTATTTACTTTATGATTTATTATATTTGTCACTCTAAAGGTAGAAGTCGACAAATGTACGTATCAACTTGAGATAAATAAAAAAAATTATTAGATTACATGTCGATTTCTGACGTTACTTCAGTATAAATTATGAAATAAAAGTAAAATTACATTAAATATTAAAATAAAAAATTTAACAACAATTTTCCCTTCATACAAGATAGATTGGTGGAATGTTATTTTTGGATATTGGGAGTATACTTTGAACCCAATTATTTCGTTGCTAGAACTTTTGTCACCAAAGTAATATCTCTCACATCAATTTTGGATGATATTTATGATGCGTATGGCACATATGAAGAATTTGAAATCTTTACAAAAGCAATCCACAGGTCATTCAAAACAAATATTCACCTTCACTTCAAACCGCTAGACATTTTTTCTTACTGAACTAACCATTTGAATTGATTACATATTGTAGGTGGGATATCAACTGTATAGATCAACTTCTCAACTACATGAAAGTATGGTACAAAGAAGTCTAAAATGTTTACAAGGATATGGAAGATTTGGAAGATAGCATAACAAAAGAGACTTTCATTTGGGAATTCAATGACCCCAAGATTCTTAGAGCTTCAGATACTATTTGCAGGTTGATGAGTGATATTGTTAGCCACAAGGTATTTGCATAACTTATTTCTCTTATTTATTATTTTAGTTCGATTCGATTTGATGTCTAAATTAACTCAAATTACATTATGTTTAATGTAGTTTGAGCAAGAGAGAGGACATGTTTCCTCAGCTATGGAGTGCTACATGAAACAATATGGGGAATCAATGCAAGCGGCGTATGATGAGTTCTTCAAGCAAGTAAACGATGCATGGAAAGATATTAATGAAGAGTTCTTGAAACCAACGGCAGCGCCGACATCGTTTCTTAATCAAATTCTAAACCTTACAAGGGTTATGGATCTCTATCACAAGGGCGAAGATGCTTATACACATGCTGGTGACTCAGCAGAAACTAACATTACCGTACTAGTGATTGATTCAATTCCACTTAGATTCATGAATCTGAAGTTGCTTAGGAGTTTAATAAACTTTAGTTTTGAAAAGAAAGGAAGTAAAGTAGGCACTGTTTAATTTAAAAGAATAAAATCAAATAAATATGTATAGAATTTAAGATGATAAAAGCAAAATAATAAGTTAACCTGAGTGGCCTATCTTTTTCTTAATAGTGATGTTATATTTTTACTCAAATTTTAATTGGTAATTAAGTTGTGTTTTATTGTAATTCTAGTGGTTGAAGATTACTTGGTAATTAGGATTTACTTTAATGAGTAAATATCTATTTTAGGTAGGAGATTTGAATAAGGTTTCTTGGTGACCGAGTATTTGAGTCTATAAATATAGACTAGGTTTAACCTTTTTGAATTATGAGAGAACAAGAGAATGAAAGAGAGGGAGAATTACTCTGGAGAGATGTAACCACTTTTAGGATCTCTACAACTATTGCGCCTACGTTGTAGATATGTGTATTGTAGGGATGTTGGGAAGAGTGTTTTGGTTCCACCGGATTTTGGAATTTGTATACCGGGTTTTGGGATTAAATGGGTTATCATGTATTTGTACTCTTCGAGTTCTCTACGTTATTAGTGGATTGTTCTTTTCTCTCGTTCGTGGAGGTAGGCTATGCTAAACCACGTTGAATCTTGTCTCATGTGCATGTCTTAGTCTATGTCGTTATCACTTTGTTTATTTTACCGTATAACAAATTCCTAACAGAACAAATTATCTGCGATTATAGATCTTACTTTCAAATTTGTTGGGAGTTAATCGGTTGTATTCTGGTTTGGTTAGTGTAATAACACTATTTCTTTTCAAATTTCTTCTTTTTATGAAAGAAATCAAATGAAAGGAACTGGTTGGATATCAATGAAGTTATCACCGGTGTTTGGGGAAAAATTATATCATAGTCCCGCCTCGTTATATCATTTATGGTCTCAACCAATAAAAAGCATCAATTTCATTAAATTTTTCCATGTCATCTTTTTACCAAGTGAATCTTCATTCAAATTTACTATAAATTTAATTAAATGGAAAATTTTAATGAAATGAATACTTTTTATTGGTTGAGACCATGAATGACGTGGCGAGCCGGACCTATGATATAATTTCTCGTGTTTGGGGTTGTGGTGGTGGGAGGAGAGTAAGGGATGGAAAGGGTAATTTAAATAATATCTCAAACGTTAGGAGAAATTTAAGCCCAAAAATATGTTAAGTACTATATTGAAAAAAAGTGATAAACGTTAAAATATATAATAAGCCAAAGCAAAATAATAATTTAACCTGAGTGGCATATCTTTTTCTTAATAATACACTGTAGATTGAAAATGAATAACAAGAACTGATCAGTGGTTTTTATTTCAATTTAGTCCTCGAATTTTTTGAGTTGCATTAATCTCATTATTTGAGTGTCATTGACTAACAAAGTCGTTATTGTCAGTCTTTCTTTGTCGTTAAATAATTAACATTATCTGAGTAAACATGTTCATGTTTCATTTTCTTTAATAAATTAATATTCTACAATAAGAGGATGATGTGGTAGTATAGTTGGTGTGATTTTTTTTTAAAAAAACAATTAACTATGAAACATTTCATTCGTACAATCACATCATCACTGATATGACAAGACAAGTGATGATAATGATTGATGTGGAAGCAGATAGCGGTCATATACACATAATTTAATAGCTTTGTTAATCAAAACGGTCGAAGGACGAGATTAATGCAATTCAAGAGTTTGAGGATTAAATTGGTGAAATTAAAAATGAGAGGTAACATTGTTGATTTTAGAAGATTGTGATGGTTAAATTGATGGATAAACTTCATTAAATAAATATTTTAATACTTGTTGATTTTTATTTTATAGATTATAATATTAGGTTCAATACTATTTTAATTCTTAAAATTGTAAATCATTTTAAAAAGAAAAGTATGATTTTATTACTTTAATTATATCGAATCGAAGCTTCGACATGAAGCTCGTTAAAAAATTTCCTTAAATCTAATAAAAAAAGTGTCCAAGTCGAAGCGGATACAAAAGGAGCCCAAAAACAGACAACTCACGAGAATAATCATCAAAAACCACCCCTTTACACCCTTGGATCCAACAAACCAGTATCACCACATAAGATCTAACCAGGGACATCAGAAACGAACCACAAAAAACATTGCAAAACCCAAAGGTACACCACTGCACGAACCAATAGCAAATAACAGAAAACTAGGCTAACCCAGTCAGGATAAGTTTAAAATCCTCGGAACGATTGATCCCCCTCTTTGCCACGATATCGACGCAACTGTTGGACTCTCTTGGGATAAGAACAATGGCCTAACATGAAACAACACCAAACCACTTCCAGCACCGAAACAAAGGCCACTGCCGATATTACTAGGTTCATCGCCGACCTATTCCAGCTTTTGCAAGCTTGTCGGCCTCCCCATACCCTATCTCTTTCAACAAAATTTAGCTTCCAAATGAAGACTTGACCCCCACACAGGCACTCGTTCACAATCTCTTTCAGCCAAATGTTGTCCCTCGTTTTTAATTTCAATTTAGTCTTCGAATTCTCCGAGTTGCATCAATCTCATCATTTGAATGTCATTGACTAACAAAGTCGTTATTGTCAGCCTTTCTTTGTCGTTAAAAAATTAACATTATTTGAGTTAACATGTTCACGTTTCATTTTATTTAATAAATTAATATTTTACAAAAAAAAGGATGATATGGTAGTATAGTTGATATGATTTTTTTTTAAAAATAATTAATTATGAAATATTTTATTCGTACAATCACATCATCATCGATATGACAAGACAAGTGACGATAACGATTGACGTGGAAGTAGATAGCAGTCACATATACATAATTTTTGTTAATCAACAACGGTCGAAGGACGAGATTGATACAATTCACGAGTTTAAAGATTAAATTAGTGAAATTAAAAATGAAAGGTAACATTGTTGATTTTGGAATATTATGATAGATAAATTGATGGATAAACTTCATTAAATAAATTTTTAATACTTATTGATTTTTATTTTTATAGATTATAATATTTGGTTCAATACTATTTTAGTTCTTAAAATTGTACATTATCATTACATTGATACGTAAATGTTTATTTTTGTTTAAAGTTACCAAATATGTCAAGTTAGTCCACTAATGATTTCTTTTAAAAAGTGACATACACATTCAGATGTGTCACTTGATATAAAAGTATATTAAATTTAAAATATATATATAATTTATAAAAATATTTAAAAAAGTAAATTCTTAATTTTCTTAAAGTATTAAATATATATGTGATACCCTAAATTCGGTTTAAAAGTCATAACCGAATTTAGTACGTCAACGAGCAAAAATAGAAATTCAAATCGTAGAAATTATTAATTTAACAGTTTATAATACAATAAAAATAAAATTAAAAATTTTAACTATGAACCGTAAATTTTAAATCCCTATACTAAAACCTTAAACCGTAAAATTAAAGTACTTTTGAAAACAAGGTTTTCAACGTATGTGATAATAATTCAAATATTAATAAATAGTATATTAGCTGAAAGCAAAATAATATTGCTGCCTAAACAATACAAGTCACGACAGGACATGGTAACCAATAGTCATCAAACCGATCTTCCAAACCAACAAAATATTATTGCTGTCAGAACAACACAAGTCACGACAGGATAGCTGATCACCGCCGGCTAAATTGTTTCTAGATATCAGTGTTAGAAAAATATTCCATAATTTATTGTAATTTCATTTTTATTTAATAATCTGTCGTATTTGTTAGTAAAAGTAAAAGTCAGCATTATTGTATGCCGACTTCGAATAAATAAAATAAAATTTGGTCAGGTTATATTTTGACTTTTGACGTCACTTTAACTAAAATTATTGGATATTCTATTAATGTGATGAAAATTATTATTGATGAGTGTTTTAATTTATTATTATTTTATTATTAATTATTTTTTATTGATTATTTGATATTGTTAATTTGGGTTATTTTTATTCGTTTTTGTGCATGACTTCAATTTTGAAAATTGTACTTAAAAGACAAACATTTTGCAGTTTTATTTTCTGAAATCAAGGCTGGGTTAGTGGGCATGAAACGTCTGACGTGGCATCCAGTCAGCAACTTCTAGAAGGTTCAGTCAGCGACTTCCAGAAGGCGATCCAGTCATCATCATCTAGAAAAACAAACAGACGGGATATACTTAGGATTTTAAGACTAAGTTTGAATTTAAATATTTGGGAATTATTACTTTATTATTTTAGGGTTTAATCACTCTATCATTTAGGATTTGATTTTCTATTTGATTTGAATATTTTTAGGATTATCTTTAGGTATTTTATTTTAAGTATTTTCTTTATTTCTAGGGTTATCCCAAGCTATAAATACCCCCCATTAGGGTGAAGCTTGAAGAACACCATCTTGTACTTAGTTTTATTTTGTTCTTGGGGCTTTTACTTTTATAAAGTTTTTTTTTATTTTAAGTTTTAGTCGAAGGCTTTAGCAACAACTCAATTCCGATCGTGAGAATTGAAAAGCACTTTATAACTTCGTATATATTTCTCAATTTTCTGCATACTTGAATTTGCAAATGGCTTTTCCTATTAAAATCTTTTCGCTTTCATTTCAAGAATGCACATTGACTTGATTATTGTTGGGATTTACAGTTGGGAGGAAGGAACGACGATAGTCGTGGTTCTTATTTCTTATGAACACACTTAGCGACGGATTCGCTTAGGGAAATTGAGAACGTATTCGATTCTCATTAAGACAACATAATCCGAGTCGGGTTTTCTGAATTTTAAAAATTATTTTGTTCTAACGGCGATAGTCGTGGTTAGTCTAACTAGAAAACTGGAATCTAAAAATAGATTTTGGATTATCGGTTGACAGGAGAGAAAAACAAGTTACAAGGGTTGAGCCTTGTAGACTGTAACCGACAATTATCCGAAGTAAAAAGCTTATTCGATAATCGATTGGAAATGAGTCAAAGCGAAGCTTAAGGCTGTTACATAAACTAAATATTTTCTTAAATTTACTTTCATCCTTAGATTTAAATTTTTATTTCTTAGTTTTATTTAAATTAAACTCTCGCTATAACACCCCCCCCCCCGTTTTTCTTAATTTTCTCAATAAAGTCAGAATTAAAACCTCTATACATCAGAAGCTCCTTAGTCCCTGTGGATCGACCATTCTTCTCTATTACTACATTATTTATTTATTTATTTTATTTGAGATTAAGGAATAATTATTTTGACAGTTCACGACGCTTGTCAAAATTGACGTCGTTGCCTTGTACTTTGGCAAAGTTATTGATATAATTTGTTTTGATTTATGACCAGGTCGTCAAGCTAAACGACGTTAAATAAAGCACTTTAATGAGAGGCAACCCATTTTATTTTTGTTTTACGTTTGTTTAATTTCTATTCGTTTTTAATTTTATTTTATTTTATTTACTTTGATCTCAGATATATTTTATTTGAATTTTCAGGTACCCAAATATTCTAAATCATACTTTCATAAAGATTGCGATAAATTTGGTCGAACAAAGCATAATTTCCAGTCCATGG
Source organism: Hibiscus mutabilis (assembly GCA_019671005.1). Taxonomy (NCBI): domain Eukaryota; kingdom Viridiplantae; phylum Streptophyta; class Magnoliopsida; order Malvales; family Malvaceae; genus Hibiscus; species Hibiscus mutabilis. The sequence goes on from JAGYYJ010001901.1 coordinate 75,079, forward strand.
AAATACTTTATGCGTGGATCAGTAGTGGAGAAACCTTTATTTAATGGTGCACATTAGCTAAACCCTTGCCAATTTGGGTGCATGTTAGCCTAACCCACAATTCTCTACCACCATTTACCATTGCAAATTTGCCAATTTGCGGTGCATCTTTTCCCTCTTCAATTTTAAACCTCCCCGTGGACCCCACACTTGAATGATAAGTCATCTTTTCCCCTTTCAATTTTAAATCTTGTCTCATGTGCATGTCTTAGTCTATGTCGTTATCGCTTTAGTTATTTTGTCGTATAACAAATTCCTAACAAGAACAAATTATCTGCGATTATAGATCTTACTTTAAAATTCGTTGGGAGTTAATCGGTCGCGTCCGGGTTTTGTTAGTGTAATAACACTATTTCTTTTCAAATTTCTTCTTTTTATGAAAGAAATCAAATGAAATGAACTGATTGGATATCAATGAAGTTATCACCGGTGTTTGGTGAGAAATTATATCATAGGCCCGCCTCGTCATATCATTTATGGTCTCAACTAATAAAAAGCATCAATTTCATTAAATTTTTTCATGCCATCTTTTTACCAAGTGAATATTCACACAAATTTACTATAAATTTAATTAAATGGAAAATTTTAATGAAATAAATGTTTTTTTATTGGTTGAGACCATGAATGACGTGGCAAGCCGGACCTATGATATAATTTCTTGTGTTTGGGGTTGTAGGGGTAGGAGGAGAGTAAGGGATGGAAAGGGTAATTTAAATAATATCTCAAACGTTAGGAGAAATTTAAGCCCAAAAATACGTTAAGTACTATATCGAAAAAAGTGATAAACGTTTTTTGGGTAAAATATAGATTAAGCTAAAGCAAAATAATAATTTAACCTGAGTGGCCTATCTTTTTCTTAATAATAACACTGTAGATTGAACATGAATAACAAGAACTGATCAGTGATTTAGGTTTGTGTTGGATTTGGTGTAGGGTTCATTGAATTTGAAGATTCCTTTCACAAAATTCCATCTAAAAGCTGACAGAAACGTAAAAAATATCTACCATTAAAATATCCCTAAAATCTTACAGGTACCCACACCCTGTTCCCTACCAGCATTAATACCCGCTAGGGGTGATAATGAGCCTGACCGGCTCGTGAACTACTTGAGTACAGTTCGGTTAAAGCTCAGCTTAAGACTTTAACAAGTCGAATCGAGCCGATTCAAATTCGGCTCGAAAAGCTTGTGAACATGATCAGAATAATTATATATATATATATGTTACATATACACTAAAAGTAATCTCTTTAGCAAAAGAAAAGCAATAAAATAAATTAGGGAAAATCCACTAAAAATAAATTAGGCTCTCTTTTCCCCTTTCTCGATATTGAATTTCGTTACAGTGTTGGTTATGAAAGAGAGATTTTAACGGTGTCTTATCTTTTATAAAAAATTATAGCGAAATTGTCCATTTCACGTCGAGCTGAGCCGAGCTTGATGAGCCCGAGCCGAGCCTGACGAACTTCGAACCCGAGCCGAGCCCAATAGTATTGTTTTCGAGCCGAGCTCGAGCCTAAAATTTCGAGCTTGCCGAGCCTCGAGCATAGCTCAATAACACTATTTTCGAGCCGAGTTGAGCCCGAGCCTTATCACCCCTAATGTCCACCTCCTGCGCATTTGTTTGACAGCCAAGTCATTAATAACGACATTCTTACTGGTCTTGCCGCATATCATTTTCATTGGAAGCAAGTTGAATGGAGGGTATTTTTATAATAAGTCTATGTATTTAATATGAATTAATCGATCAATAAGTCTAATACTAATAGTTATACAAAATTAAACTTTTGTAGTTGTCTAAAACCAATAATGTTGTCCTCGTTTTTAATTTCAATTTAGTCCTCGAATTTTTTGAGTTGCATTAATCTCATTATTTGAGTGTCATTGACTAACAAAGTCGTTATTGTCAGTCTTTCTTTGTCGTTAAATAATTAACATTATCTGAGTAAACATGTTCATGTTTCATTTTGTTTAATCAATTAATATTCTACAATAAGAGGATGATGTGGTAGTATAGTTGGTGTGATTTTTTAAAAAAAACAATTAACTATGAAACATTTCATTCGTACAATCACATCATCACTAATATGACAAGACAAGTGACGATAATGATTGATGTGGAAGCAGATAGCGGTCATATACACATAATTTAATAGCTTTGTTAATCAACAACGGTCGAAGGACGAGATTAATGCAATTCAAGAGTTTGAGGATTAAATTGGTGAAATTAAAAATGAGAGGTAACATTGTTGATTTTAGAAGATTGTGATGGTTAAATTGATGGATAAACTTCATTAAATAAATATTTTAATACTTGTTGATTTTTATTTTATAGATTATAATATTAGGTTCAATACTATTTTAATTCTTAAAATTGTAAATCATTTTAAAAAGAAAAGTATGATTTTATTACTTTAATTATATCGAATCGAAGCTTCGACACGAAACTCGTTAAAAAATTTCCTTAAATCTAATAAAAAAAGTGTCCAAGTCGAAGCGGATACAAAAGGAGCCCAAAAACAGACAACTCACGAGAATAATCATCAAAAACCACCCCTTTACACCCTTGGATCCAACAAACCAGTATCACCACATAAGATCTAACCAGGGACATCAGAAACGAACCACAAAAAACATTGCAAAACCCAAAGGTACACCACTGCACGAACCAATAGCAAATAACAGAAAACTAGGCTAACCCAGTCAGGATAAGTTTAAAATCCTCGGAACGATTGATCCCCCTCTTTGCCACGATATCGACGCAACTGTTGGACTCTCTTGGGATAAGAACAATGGCCTAACATGAAACAACACCAAACCACTTCCAGCACCGAAACAAAGGCCACTGCCGATATTACTAGGTTCATCGCCGACCTATTCCAGTTTTTGCAAGCTTGTCGGCCTCCCCATACCCTATCTCTTTCAACAAAATTTAGCTTCCAAATGAAGACTTGACCCCCACACAGGCACTCGTTCACAATCTCTTTCAGCCAAATGTTGTCCCTCGTTTTTAATTTCAATTTAGTCTTCGAATTCTCCGAGTTGCATCAATCTCATCATTTGAATGTCATTGACTAACAAAGTCGTTATTGTCAGCCTTTCTTTGTCGTTAAAAAATTAACATTATTTGAGTTAACATGTTCACGTTTCATTTTATTTAATAAATTAATATTTTACAAAAAAAGGATGATGTGGTAGTATAGTTGATATGATTTTTTTTTAAAAAAAATTAATTATGAAACATTTTATTCGTACAATCACATCATCATCGATATGACAAGATAAGTGACGATAACGATTGATGTGGAAGTAGATGGCGGTCACATATACATAATTTAACAGCTTTGTTAATCAACAACGGTCGAAGGACGAGATTGATGCAATTCATGAGTTTGAGGAATAAATTAGTGAAATTAAAAATGAAACGTAACATTGTTGATTTTAGAAGATTATGATGGATAAATTGATGGATAAACTTCATTAAATAAAATTTTAATGCTTATTGATTTTTATTTTTATAGATTATAATATTTGGTTCAATACCATTTTAGTTCTTAAAATTGTACATTATCATTACATTGATACGTAAATGTTTATTTTTGTTTAAAGTTACCAAATATGTCAAGTTAGTCCACTACTGATTTCTTTTAAAAAGTGACATACACATTCAGATGTGTCACTTGATATAAAAGTATATTAAATTTAAAAAAATATATAATTTGTAAAAATCTTTAAAAAAGTAAATTCTTAATTTTCTTAAAGTATTAAACATATATGTGATACCCTAAATTCGGTCTAAAAGTCAACCGAATTTGCACGTCAACGAGCAAAAATAGAAAATCAGATTTTAAAAATTATTAATTTAACAGTCTATAATACAATAAAAACAAAATTATAAATTTTAACTATGAACCGTAAATTTTAAATCCCTATATTAAAATTTTAAACCGTAAAATTAAGGTATTTTAAAAAACAAAGGTTTTCAACGTATGTGATAATAATTCAAATATTAATAAATAATATATTAGCTGAAAGCAAAATAATATTGTTGCCTAAACAATACAAGTCACGACAGGACATGGTAACCAATAGTCATCAAACCGATCTTCCAAACCAACAAAATATTATTGCTGTCAGAACAATACATGTCACGACAGGATAGCTGATCACCGCCGGCTAAATTGTTTTTAGATATCAGTGTTAGAAAAATATTCCATAATTTATTGTAATTTCATTTTTATTTAATAATCTGTCGTATTTGTTAGTAAAAGTAAAATTCAGCAATATTGTATGCCGATTTCGAATAAATAAAATAAAATTTGGTCAGATTATATTTTGACTTTTGACGTCACTTTAACAGAAATTATTGGATGTTCTATTAATGAGATGAAAATTACTATTTATGAGTGTTTTATTTTATTATTATTTTATTATTAATTACACCTTATTGATTATTTGATATTGTTAATTTGGGTTATTTTTATTTGTTTTTGTGCAGGACTTCAATTCTGAAAATTGCACTTAAAAGACAAATATTCTGCAGTTTTATTTTTTGGAATCAAGGCTTGGCTAGTGGGCATGAAGCGTTTGACGTGGCATCCAGTCAGCAACTTCTAGACGAGATATAGTTAGGATTTTAAGATTAAGTTTGAATTTAAATATTTGGGAATTATCACTTTATTATTTTAGGGTTTAATCACTCTATCATTTAGGATTTGATTTTCTATTTTATTTGAATATTTTTATGATTATCTTTAAGTATTTTCTTTATTTCTAGGGTTATCCCAAGCTATAAGTTCCCCCATTAGGGTGAAACTTGAAGAACACCATCTTGTACTTAGTTTTATTTTATTCTTGGGGCTTTTACTTTTATAAAGTTTTTTTTTTATTTTAAGTTTTAGTCGAAGGCTTTAGCAACAACTCAATTCCGATCGTGAGAATTGAAAAGCACTTTATAACTTCGTATATATTTCTCAATTTTCTGCATACTTGAATTTGCAAATGGCTTTTCCTATTAAAATCTTTTCGCTTTCATTTCAAGAATGCACATTGACTTGATGATATAATTTTTCCTATTAATATATTTGTGCCTTCAGGAACAGTAGCAAGGTGGAGGGCATGCATGGACTACAAGGGAACACGAAAGAAAGACACCTCCACCATGGTAACACAAAAGGGAGTAGCTGGGAGCACATTGGCCCAATTATTTTGGGGCAATATTTTCTCTCGATGGAGGGTGCGGATGGACTATAATAAGTATCGAAAACGACCCTCCTCAAGTTTTCTCAGATATGCAGTAACCTTAAAAGATGCATGAAAATGCTCTTTCTAAGAATTTTTAATTTTTGTTTTAATTTTTGGAACTTGGTTTTATTTTCGATTATGTTTGTTCTTTATTTATTTTTGGAAATTTTAGGAGATATTTTATATTTTTGTCTACAATGTTCTTTAGTTTTTAGGTTTTCTTTGTTTTCTTTTCTTTTCCACAACATGACTCACAACCACCATGCTAAGGAAATTCCCTGCCGACTACTTGTCATGGCAATCGCAACAGAGGATGCCCCGGCAACTACCTCAGCAATTGCCACGGCAACAGAAACTACTGATGCCCAGGCAACTGAACCTCTCTCAGCAAACATGGATCAAATCAAAGCAATGCTATTCACGCAGTACCAGCCACAAGCATTCAACCACCGACAGGAATATGAATCAAGCAAACGGTACGAAGGAAACTTATCACTCGAGGTGACGACCTCTCCGACTAACTCATTTCATTTAGTTTCTTTTAAATTTTGTTTCACTTTTACATGCATTGAGGACAATGCTTCTCTCGAGTTTGGGGGGGGGTGTTGGTTTCTAGTTAGTTTCAAGTTTAGTTGCATTCATCTTTAGCAATCACATATAGGTTGCATATGTTACTTGCCATGCCTTTGATTGGATTTAATTGTTTAAGACTTTTTGAATATCCAATGATGAATTTTTGCCACTGCACTTAATTGAAAGAACCTTTAATTTTAGGATTGCATGAAAAGAACTTAGATTTTCACTATGATGCTGAATTTTTTTACACAGTTGTGGCTTGTTGATTGAAAGAAACTTAGTGAAATTAGGTTGCTTAAAATTTGGGTAAATTTAAAATTGAAAATTAAAAGTTAAATTCTTGCTAGAGGTGCTCGAAATTGGCTCTATTTGTTAATGCACATTAAAGAATCGCTAGAGGTGCCCGAAATTGGCTCTAGTCGACTAAAATAAAATAAGGAATTGCTTACTTTGCTAGAGGTGCCCGAAATTGGCTCTAGTGAATATAAAAATAAATGCCACGGTAATTAAATTGATAAAAGCCTATTGCTTACATAGAATCTTGAAAATCAACTTGTACACAACTACGCACACACATTGTCACGAGCATTATAGTTTGATTCCGGGTAATTTTTGTGCTCCGAAAAATTAAAAGGTGATCATACTTTGTGCCACGGTTCCGAGGTTTGAATTCAAGTTTGAAGCATGTCTTTGATGATTAAAGTCTTGGCAGGTAATTTTTAGTTTTGCATTGCTTGAGGACAAGCAATAGTTCGAGTTTGGGGGTGTGTTAAGTGTTCAAAAGTACTATTTTTATTACCCTTTTTACTCATGTTATTGTTAGAATTAGGCTCATATTAGTTGCATTATTAGCCATTCATGCATGTTTGCATTGTTTCCTTGGTGGACAAGCTTGATTTCATATTTTGCTTAATTTTATGGAAAAAGATACTGCTTTGGTGTGTTTTTGTGTGTGCAGAATCAGTTGCCAAAGCAAGGCTGGAACCAGTTGCCAAAGCAGTGCATGAAGGAGATACCGACGCAGTTGCCAGGGCAATGCATGAAGGAGATGTTGAGCTAGTTGCCAGGGTAATTGTCGGTAAGGGATAAGATGATATGGCAGTCGAAATTGATGACTAGATAAGCCCAAGATGACGTGGAGCAAAGTTAAATCCCAAAGGAGTTTGATTTCCATGAAGAGGTCAATGAGAAATTAAATCCCAAAAAGATAGGAGAAGATCTAGAAGAAATTTAAATATAATAAAGAATTATATTCTTTTAAAGTATTTAATTCCAGCTTAACTTCCTCCTCAAGAAGGGCTTTGACCTAGCCATCTCCTATTTAAAGGAGACCAAGCCGTCAAACTCAAGGAGAGAGCAAGGGGGAGAGAGTTCGATTGGGAGAAAGCTTGGAGGGAGTTCGATTGAGAGAGAGTTCGACTAGGGGCTGATCGATTTCTTATTCTTCTTCTTTGCTTCCATTAGATTCATGGTTTGAGGATTATTCTTTGTATATCTTTTGAACCCAACCATGAACTAACTTGATTGGTTGGGGTTATTGTGTTTTGTTGTTGTGAGATACCGTTGGATTTTGTTTAGGTAATAAAAGTTTGCACTTTCAATTCAAGGTTTATTCATTCTTGGTTTTTATTCTTGTTTGCGAGTGAATTGGGAGATGATCTCGTAACTCTATCTATTTATCTAATATCGGGAGAGTTAGATTCAAGAAAAGAATGAGTATGGTCTTTATCCAATCAATTGATGGTGAAGACTAATCTGGCTTAGGAATAAGTTTAGGATTTCAACGGCTAAGAGGAGCGCAAGATTGGTTGTTGTTCACCCTTGATTCACGCAGGGATGTATTGTCAAGGCATGCACAATTAGCTAGAGTTTCGACTTAGGGATAAGAAGAAACCATTGAACAACATTCTGCCGAACCTTGAAGTTGTTGCCCAGCCGCCCAAACAGTTGCCCAGGCAACCGTCGATTAGTTGCCAAGGCAACCTCGCTGCGCAAGTTTCCACGACAACTGAGTTGCCCTTGCACTCCTTTACCAAGACGATCCAATTGGCTATCACTCCTCAACTCACGATACCCTGGCCTACTCTCTCTTATTTGATTTCATCTATTCTTTCAGTTTATTGCTCTTAGTTTACTCGTTAATTAGAACTCCTATTATCAATTGTGTTTTTATTTTCACAGTGCAGTAACTTAAGCAAAGTGGCCCAAACCAATCCCTGTGGAGACGATACTCGATACTCGTATCACTTTATTACTTGCGACGTGTATACTTGCACCGTTTGCGTAGAACTCAATACGCGCAACAGTCCACACGAGATACCAAGGTACCGGTCACGATCCGATATTTTTAAACTGACGATAAAGCTCGATTCACAGCCGCGCCTCCTATGGTGGATGTTGACAATGAATTCGAACAGCCCATCGTCATTAGACACAGGGAGTATCTTTATTCCTTCTCCTACGCTTTCAATTTCCATATTGGTACAATATACTATAAGTGAGGGGGTAGAGATTAATTTGCATCAATTTTTCTCCCGCTTATTTATATGTTTTAATTTAAGTTGCCTTGGTTGATATTTTGAGATGTTTTGTTGCCAATCCTGATTTTTGCTTTATTTCATTAATTACCTTGTGAGTTTGTGATCCCACTTCTATCGAAATTAGGGTGCATGATAGTGAAATGGCATGATTAGTATTTTATTTAAATTTTGCTTGATATCCAATGCGTTTGTTGATTGATATGTTCTTGACTCGATACAAATTACACTTTCTTATGAGATTTGAGCCTAGACAAGCATTCTTTTTCTTTCTTGCTCATTTGTTTGATTGAGTGTGCCGAGCCTAATATCGATATTCTAGAACTTGTAAGTAAATGCATATCGAGACTACATGTTTTGAACTTGATGCTTTAATATGATAGGGGCACTTATGATTAACCACTTCTCTACCTGAAATTGCCTACCCTTTTATATCCATTAGTGAACCATTTTTGTGCCTTTACCCTTTTTCTTGCTTTTAACACGTTACAAACGCAAAACCTTTTATTTTTACCCTCTTTTGTTACCCTTGTCAAGACAGAGATTGATATGTTCCACGAACGAAAAAATAGCAAAGAAGAAATATTTCGAAAATAAAAAAAGAGAGAAAAAAGAAAAAAAGAAAAAAAGGGTTCGAACTGTGCTCGAACAGAAAGAAAAAATGCAGAAGAAAAAGATTAAAAAAAAGCGCACAAAAAAAGAAAAGCAAAACCATTTTGGTTGTTTGATTTTTTTCACTTATTTGCATTTGTTTACTTTGTTTATTTCATGGCTTGAACTTGTATATTTTGCATCTCTTGTCTTGATGATTAACCCATATTTTCGGCCTTTTCCCTACCCCAACCTAAGCCCTATTATAACTATTCTAAAGACCCTTTGATTAATGCATCTTATTCATTTTTAGTGGTGGAGACTTGATTTTCTTACAAGCTTATGGCAATGACATGTTTGGTTCTGGCTTTTGAGCGTTTTCTTTTATCCAAAACACTTTGAGCGAAAATGAGAGAATCCTTGTGAGGTATTGAGTCTTGTTACATTGAAATTGATGGATTAATGGGATGCCACGATTTTGTTTAACATATTCCTATTTATGCCTTTCACTTGATCGTTATTCTTGATTCTGATAATTGATGTGATCTTGACTTACTTGGTGTTCCTGGCTATGAGGCAAAATGAAGGATTGTAACTTGAGATTTTGACATATTTGATTAAGGCATGCTTGAGGACAAGCATTGAATAAGTGAGGGGGAATTTGATGAGTGTTTTATTTTGTTATTATTTTATTGTTAATTACTCCTTGTTGATTATTTGATATAGCTAATTTGGGTTATTTTTATTCGTTTTTGTGCAGGACTTCAATTCTGGAAATTACACTTAAAAGACAAACATTCTGCAGTTTTATTTTCTGGAATCAAGGCTGGGCTAGTGGGCATGAAGCGTCTGACGTGGCATCCAGTCAACAACCTCTAGAAGGTTCAGTCAGCGACTTCCAGAAGGCGATCCAGTCATCATCATCTAGAAGAACAAACGGACGAGATATACTTAGGATTTTAAGATTAAGTTTGAATTTAAATATCTGGGAATTATCACTTTATTATTTTAGGGTTTAACCACTCTATCATTTAGGATTTGATTTTCTATTTTATTTGAATATTTTTAGGATTATCTTTAGGTATTTTATTTTAAGTATTTTCTTTATTTCTAGGGTTATCCCAAGCAATAAATACCACCATTAGGGTGAAGCTCGAAGAACACCATATTGTACTTAGTTTTATTTTCTTCTTGGGGCTTTTAATTTTATAAAGTTTTTTTATTTTAAGTTTTAGCCGAAGGCTTTAGCAACAACTCAATTCCGATCGTGAGAATTGAAAAGTACTTTATAACTTCGTATATAGTTCTCAATTTTCTGCATACTTGGATTTGCAATCGGCTTTTCCTATTAAAATCTTTTTGCTTTCATTTCAAAAGTGCACGTTGACTTGATTGCTGTTGGGATTTACAGTTGGGAGGAAGGAACGACGATAGTCGTGGTTTTGACTTTCTATGAACATACTTAGAGACGGATTCGCTAAGGGAAATTGAGAACGGATTCGATTCACATTAAGACAACATAATCCGAGTCGGGTTTTTCTGAATTTTAAAAACTATTTTATTCTAACGGCGATAGTCGTGGTTAGTCTAACTAGAAAACTGGAATCTAAAAATTGATTTTGGATTATCAGTTTACCGGAGAGAAAAACAAGTTACAAGGGTTGGGCCTTGTAGACTGTAACCAGCAATTATCCGAAGTAAAAATCTTATTTGATGATTGATTGGAAATGAGTCAAAGCGAAGCTTGAGGCTGTTACTTAAACTAAATATTTTCTTAAATTTACTTTCATCCTTAAATTTAAATTTTTATTTCTTAGTTTTATTTAAATTAAACTCTTGCTATAAACCCCCTGTTTTTCTTAATTTTCTCAATAAAGTTAGAATCAAAACCTCTCTACATCAGAAGCTCCTTAGTCCATGTGGATCGACCCTTCTTCTCTTTTACTACATTATTTATTTATTTATTTATTTGAGATTAAGGAATAATTATTTTGACAGTTCACGACGCTTGTCAACCATAGATCATGAAATAAAAATAAAATCAGGTTAAATTTTGAAATAAAAAACTCCACAACAATATCCTAACAATTAAATCAACAATAATTAATATTCTTTTGAATAATATCTCAAAATTGTTAAGAATAAAAAAAGAACAAGAACAAGAACAAGAACCATAAAGCAATAAGAGAGAATTATGTATTGTATTTTGAATTTGAAGTGTGTACAATGCCTTCTTCAAAGTCTATATTTATAGGCACAAGGAGGAAACCCTAATTGTAACCATAATAATAAAATATAATAAAATCTCATTTAATACAAGAATATTCTCGTAAGTAAATCTTCATAAATTGGAAAACAATATGATATATATAGTAAAGGACATCAACATTTAATAATATTCATAACACTCCCCTTGGATGTCCTGAAATATGTGCCTCGTTAAAACCTTACTAGGAAAAACCCGGACAACAACCCAGAGAAGGAAAAAGAGTGCACTGTCTTTTGATACGCATAACATGTTGCCTCATTAAAAACCTTGCCAGGAAAACACATTGAGACAAAACCTTGGTTAAGGGGAAAAGAGTGCAAACGCGTATTTACTCCCCCTCATTTATGCATTACTAAGATCTCTGAGACGACGCAATCCAATATTAAAAATCAACTTCTCAAATGTAGAAGTAGGAAGCGCTTTAGTGAATAGATCTGCTAAATTTTCACTTGAACGGATCTGTTGGACATCAATGTCTCAATTCTTTTGTAGATCATGAGTGAAGAAAAATTTTGGTGAGATGTGTTTTGTTCTATCACCCTTTATGTATCCTTTTCTAAGTTGGGCAATGCAGGCTATATTGTCTTCATATAAGACCGTCGGAGCTACTCTTCCGGAGCATAAGCCACAATTTTCTCGAATGTGATGAACTACAAACCTTAACCATACACATTAACGACTAGCTTCATGAATAGCTAAAATCTCAACATGATTTGAGGAAGTGGCAACAATTGTCTTCTTCATAGAGTGCAAAGAAATTGTAGTACCACCATATATAAATACATAATCGATTTGTGATCGAACATTATGAGGGTCAGATAAGTACCCTGCATCTGCAAAACCAATCAATTCTGTTTTGGATAGATTAGGAAAAAATAATCCCATATCTTTCGTACCTTGAAGATAATGAAATATATGTTTGACCCTATTCCAATGTCTTCGGGTTGGACATGAACTAAATCTCGATAGCAAATTTATAGCAAATGATATGTCAGGTCGTGTACGACTAGAAAGATATATTAGTGCACCAATGACACTTAAGTATGGTATTTCTGGACCAAAAAGATCTTCATCCTTATTCGGGGGATGAAAAGGATCTTTATTTACATCCAACGACCTAACAACCATTGGGGTGCTTAACGGATGTGCGTTATGCATGTAAAATATTCATAACATTTTTTCTATGTATGTTGATTGATGCATAAGGATTCTATCCTTTAGGTGCTCAATATGTAATGCAAGACAAAATTTTGTCTTTCCAAGGACTTTCATTTCAAATTCTTTATTTAGGTATTCCATTGTCATTGAGATCTCTTCAAGAGTCCCAATGATATTCAAATCATCAATATACACATCAATAATAACAAATCTGGAGCTAAATCTCTTAATAAGAATGCATAGGGAAATTTGATCATTCTTATAGCCTTCCACTAATAAGTATTCACTAAGGCGATTATACCACATGCGTCTAGATTGTTTTAATCCATAAAGGGATCTATTCAATTTGATTGAATATTGTTCTTGAGAACTTGAATTAACTGCTTCTGGTAGTCTAAATCCTTCTGGAAGTCTCATGTAAATATCATTATCAAGAGGCCCATACAAGTAGGCTGTAACAACATCCATTAGGCGGAAAGTAAGTTATTCTTTTATTGCCAGACTAATCAAAAATCTAAAAGTAGTTGCATCCACCACTGGGGAATATGTCTCATCATAATATATTATCGGTCTTTGTGAAAAACCTTGTGCAACCAAATGAGCTTTATATCTCACAATTTCCCCTTTTTCATTTCTCTTTCTCACGAAAACCCATTTATATCCTATAGGTTTTACACCTTCTGGTGTACGGACTACTGGTCTGAACACTTCCCTTTTCGAAAGAGATTTTAGTTCTGCCTCAATTGCCTCTTTCCATTTTGGCCAATCATTTCTTTGTTTACATTGTCCAATTGACATAGGTTCATAATCCATATCATCATCCAAAATCTCTAGTGTTGTATTGCATGCAAATATATCATCAACGTCATTTGATTTCGGTTCCACTTATTACCAGACATGACATAATTTATTGAGATCTCTTCATTTTCAGGTACCTGAGTCATGTCTAATGTCTCTTCTAGAGTTTCATTATTCTCTTCTGATGATTTTTTAAAATTTATTGATTCCTCAATCAAACCATCATTAGATATGGTTCATTTTCTTTTTCGAGGATTCTTATTTTTGGAACCTACTGGTCTTCCACGCTTCAAGCGTTCTCTAGACTCATTAGCAACTAGAGTTTGCCCTTCAGGGACATCAATTTTAATTGGAGCATTCACAGCTGGTATATACGACTTGTCACTCTTTTAGGGTCAGTAAAAGCATCTGCAATTTATTTGCTAAGTTTTGTAAATGAATTATCCTTTGAACTTCTAGTTCACATTGTTGGGTACGTGGATCAAAATGAGATAATGATAATTCATTCCAACTTATTTCTTTACCTAGTTGTTTATTCTCTCCCCCTAATGTTGGGAAAACTGACTCACTAAAATAACAGTCAGCAAATCGAGCTGTAAATAAATTTCTCGTTAAAGGCTCAAGATATTTAATTATTGAAGGAGATTCAAATCCAACATATATTCCAACCTCCTTTGAGGACCCATCTTTGTGCGTTGTGGTGGAGTAATCGAAACATATACCGCACACCCAAAAATTCTAAGATGGGAAATATTTGGTTCCTGGCCAAAAACCATTTGTAATGGGGAGAACTTATAATAACTTGTTGGTCTGATGCGAATTAGTGATGCTGCATGTAATAGACATGTCCCCAAGTAGAAATTGTAAGTTTTGACTTCATCAATAACGGTCTTGCAATTAATTGAAGACATTTAATAAATGACTTTGCAATACCGTTTTGTGTATGAACATGAGCTATATGATGTTCAATACTTATTCCAATTGACGTACAAAAATCATCAAAAACCTTGGAAGTAAATTCACCAACATTATCAAGACGAATTGTCTTTATAGAAGAATATGGAAAATGTGCTTGTAATTTAATCAACTGAGCAAGTAATCTCGCAAACGCTAGGTTGCGAGTTGATAATAATGATACATGTGACCATCTAGTTGATGCATCAATTAAAACCATAAGATATCTAAATGGTCCACAAGGAGGATGTATAGGCCCACATATATCACCTTGTATCCGTTCCAAAAAATTAATAGATTCATAATCTATCTTAGGTGGTGATGGTCGAATAATTAATTTTCCTTGAGAGCAAGCATCACATGAAAAAGCATTGCTTTGAAGAATCTGTTGGTTCCTTATTGAATGACCACATGAATTGTCAATAATCTTTCGCATCATAATTGAACCGAGATGACCTAGCCGGTTATGCCAAATAATAAAGTTATCAGTAAACTTCTAGTTTACAGTTACGTGTGTTTCAATTGTGCTAATTCTTGTGTAGTACAATCCGAAGGAGAGTGCATGTAGTTTTTCCAATATTTTCTTATTGCCTTGAGTTATACTCGTAATTTGGAGATATTCAGCATCCCCTTCACTAATGGTCTCAATATGATATCCGTTTTGTCGAATATCCTTAAAACTCAATAAATTTCTTTGTGACTTTGGGGAGTATAACACATTATGAATTTGGAATTTAGTTTCATTTGGCAGTAATATAATTGCTCTTCTAAAGCCTTCTACGATATTAGTACTTCCGGATATAGTATTCACATTATTCTTTTGCATTGTTAAATGGGAAAAATATTTCTTATGCTTAAGTATAGTATGAGTAGTTGTACTTTCTACTAAGCATAACTCTTCATCATTTATTGCAGATTGTATTCGAGAATGAACCATATTCTTCTGATTAGTGCTTAAATTATGCATTATTCTATCTCTAATTACTCATTGATTGATTATTTTAAGTTGCTAATGTGGGCATTTTTGTTAATTTTCCATGCAGGACAGTAGATTCCAGGAATGTTGCTTAAACTGCTAAAATTGTGCAATTTTTGATTTTCTGGATTTATGGCTGGATTAGTAGGCATGAATCTGGGCATGAAAGTTTGACTGGATGCCACATCAGCAGCAACGATAGCTTATCAGCCGCATATCAGATAACTTATCAGCCGGATTTTAAATTCAAACTTTGGAATTATCTTTTGTAATTAATTTAAATAATTTGGGATTTATCTCTTATCTCTTTAGGGTTATTTTTAGGGTTTTAGGCTGCTATAAATACCTCATTTCTGGCAAACTCAAAAATTATCTCATATTCTTATTCTTAGCTTTGTTTTTACTTTTAAAGTTTTATAAAATTCTTTCTTTTCTTTAGCTCTTGCTTTAAGCTTTTTATTTATTTTTCTTTTATAATGCTAAGTATGATTTTTACCATAATCATACTTAGCTAAATTCTCCATAGCCAAGGGCTAAAGCAATGACTCAATTCCAACGTGAGAATTGAAAAGCACTTAAACAATTTCGGGCATCTCTCTTGCTTTTCTAAACTTAATTTCAAAATCAAAATGATTTCAAAACCAAAGATTGACATTGGTCAGGATGTTGTTTTGGTTAAATGTGTGGGAGGAAGGATCGGCTAGTGAAACACATTTGACTTCCTGGGAACAAACTTAGCAAAATTGTTTGCTAAGAGGAAACTGAGATCGGAATCAATTATTATTGAAACAACGTAGTCTGAGTCGACTTACTTATTTATTTTTGATCTACAACATTGTTGTTGATTAGATCAATTTCCAAAATCGATATCAAAGATGGCACTTGGGTATTAAGTATACAAGGCACAGTCACAAGGATTGATCCTTGAAGACGAGTAACCGACGTGAACCCCGAAGTGAAAAATTCTTTTTCCAATGATCCGAGGAAACTGAGTCAAAGCAAAAGCCCGTGGCTAATCTTTTCCATATTTAATCCACTTCCTAAATTTTGTCTACAATCTCTTATTATTTTTACTTAATTCCCAAATCCCCAAAATACTTAAATATTATTCATCTCTCTTCTTAGCTCACCGATTGAACAAACATAAATCAGGAAGTTCTCTTAGTCCCTGTGGGATCGACCCTTACTTCTCTTTTACTACGTTTGAATTCCTTTATTTATTATTTGAGAAGAAGGAATTATTTTGATGTGAAAACGACGCGTGTCAAATTGGCGTCGCTGCCGGGGACTACGACGAAGTTACTGATTATTTTTGTTTGATTTATGACAAGGAAGAATCCCTGAGAACAAGCAGAATATAACCCAGAGATGGAAGCATACGCCCAAAGACTACACGCCCAAACAATTCGGGAGAAGAAGCAAAGACAGTGACAACAACAACTAGAACGAGATTTAGAAATAACATCTGAAGTAGAATCACACTTCGACCACACAACCGAAGAACCAGTTCCGATGGGAGACAACGACCAAACTATTCGACAACTAACTGCGGCCTCTAATGATAACCAGCCGATGTGCATAACATTCCCGAATGGTGAGACGCCATTCGCTCTCAAGACAGGCTTAATAGTCCTTTTACCAACCTATCACGGTTTGTCAAGTGAAAATCCACATAAACATCTAAAGAAATTTCACATGGTCTGTTTAATCACAAAACCCCAGTGAGTTTCTGAAGATCAAATAAAACTTCGCGCCTTTCCTTTTTCTCTAGCTGATATTGCTAAAGATTGGCTATTTGATTTACCCTCCAACTCGATTTCAACTTGGACTGACATGGCTTGCCTTTTTCTTAACAGGTTTTCCCAGCAGTTAAGGCAAGTGAGCTAAGGCGAAGATTCTGAGTATCCGACAAAAGGATACTGAATCTTTATATGACTACTGGGAGCGTTTCAAAAAGCTATGCGCAAACTATCCGCAACACGGATTGTCTGAACAAACGCTTCTCCAGTATTTTTATGAAGGATTAACACCCATGGACATGAAAGTGGTAGACGCAGCAAGTGGAGGAGCTCTTGTTAACATTACTCCGACGGCAGCAAGAACGTTAATATCTACTATGGCCGCCAACTCACAACGATTTCACCCTTCATGTGAACCATCTCGACGGGTTTACGGGGTAAGTACAATTTCACTGGAAAACAAAATTGATAAATTAGCTGATATTGTTCAATCTCTTGTTGCAGATAAAAGAATTGCAGCCAGGCTTTGCAGGATATGTACGAGTCCAGAGCATCCGACGGACTGCTGTCCGATTATACAAGAAGAGGACACTGCGCAAGTGAATGCCATAGGAAATTTTCCAATACCTCTACAAAGACAATACAACCCCAGCGCCAACTCGTATAATCCAGGTTGGAAAAATCATCCGAACTTCAGTTATGTTCAAAATCAAAGGCAAAGTCAACCATATCAGCAGAGACAACCCACTCAACAATAATATCAACAACCGAATTCATCATTGGAATCCATCGTTGAACAGTTGGCAATATCCCAATAGAAGTTTCAAACCCGCACTGAGGCCCACCTAAAAGATTTGGACAAACAAATGACCCAGTTGGCTCAAACCGTAGGGAGACGGGGTCGCAAGGAAGACTTCATTCTCAAACGGAGTCAAATCTGAGAGAGAATGTAAGTGCGACCACTCTTCTAAGTGGTACCGTAATCAAACCAAAAGTCACAGAGGAAGAAGTTCAAAAGAAAAGAAAAGAAAAGAAAAGAGAAAGAATTATCTCCTACTAAGCAAGGTACATCCGATTCACCTCATGCGCCATCTCCTTACGCTACTCCTCCTCCATTTCCTTCGAGGTTGGTGAAGCGCGACAAACAAGCTGAAGAGAGTGAGATTGTTAAGTGTCTAAAAGTACTATTTTATTCACCCTTTTTATTCATATTATTGCTAGACTTATGCTCATATTAGTTGCATTATTAGCCATTCATGCATGTTTGCATTGTTTCCTTGATGGACAAGCTTGATTTCATATTTTGCTTAATTTTGTGGAAAAAAGGTACTGCCGATAGTTTTTTTTTGTGTGTGCAGAATCACTTGCCTAAACAAGGCTGGAACCAGTTGCCAGGGCAGTGCATGAAGGAGATGTCGACGTAGTTTCAGGGCAATTGTCGATAAGGGATAAGATGATATGGCAGTCGAAATTGATGACTAGATAAGCCCAAGATGATGTGGAGCAAAGTTAAATCCCAAATGAGTTTGATTTCTGATAAGTGTTCAAAAGTACTAATTTTCTTACCCTTTTTACTCATATTGTTGTTAGACTTAGGCTCATATTAGTTGAATAGTTAGCTATTCATGCATTAATCCATGTTTCCTTCCATCATTGAGCTTGATTACATAACTTGGTAGTTTTTGTGGAAAAGATGCTGCTTTGGTGTGCTTTGTGTGTGTATGTGCAGGATCACTTGCCAAAGCAATGCCGAGCTAGTTGCCAGGGCAATGCATGAAGGAGACGCCGAGCCAGTTGCCATGACAATTATCGACAAAGAGAAAATGCAATAGGGATGTCGAAATTGATGACTATACAAGCCCAAGATGACATGGAGCAAGGCCCAAGCCCAAAGGAATTTGATTGCCATGCAGAGATTAAAGAAGAATTAAATTCCAAGAAGATAGGAGAAGTTCTAATAGGAATATAATTATAATAAAGAATTATATTCTTTAAAGATAATTTAATTCCAACTTAAACTCCTCCTCAAAGAAGGACTTTGGCCTAGCCCTATAAATAGCAAGGAGATTTCGACAATCCAAGAGAGAGAGCATTAGGGGAAATTTCGACAAGAACCAAGAGAGAAAGCAAGGGGAATTTTCGACAAGCATCTAGGGCAAGGGATTTTCGACAAGCTTCATCTTTTCTTCCTTGTTCGATTGGATTCATGCTAGGGATTGTTTATCTTGTGTTTCTTTGGAACCTAGCCATGAACTAAATCTACTTGGCTATGGTTATTGTGTTTTGTGGTTGTGAGAAACTATTGGTTTTTGTTTAGGTAATAAGAGTTTGCACTTTTCTATTTCAAGGTTTATTCATTCTTGGTTCTTATTATTGTTTGCGAGTGAATTGGGAGAGGATCTCGTGATTTCATCTATTTATCTAATATCGGGAGAGTTAGATTCAAGAAACGAATGAATATGATCTTTATTCAATCTATTGATGGTGAAGATTAATCCGGCTTAGGAATAAGTTAAGGATTTCAACGGCTAAGAGGAGCGCAAGATTGGTTGTTGTTCACCCTTGATTCATGCAGGGATGTATTATCAAGGCATGCACAAGTAGCTAGAGTTTCGACTTAGGGATAAGAAGAAACCATTGAAGAACGCTCTGCCGAACCTTGAAGGTTGCTGCCCAGACGCCCAAGTAGTTGCCCAGGCAACCATCAATTAATTGCCAAGGCAACCCTGTTGTGCAAGTTGCCACGGCAACTGAGTTGCCCGTGCACTCTTTTACCAAAACGATCCAATCGGCTATCACACCTCAACTCACGATAACCTGGCCTATCTCTCTCTCATTTGAATTCATCTTTTCTTTTACTTTATTGCTTTCTAGATTAGTCATTAGTTAAACTCCTATAATCCTTTACTTGTGTTTTTACTTTTTATAGTGCAAGAGACTAGATCCTTGAAGTGGCACCAATCCCTGTGGAGACGATATCTTTTATACTATAACTTGCGACGTGTATACTTGCACATTTGCGTAGCACTTATTACGCGCAACAAGTTTTTGGCGCCGTTGCCGGGGATTGGCAATAGCGACTTTGTTTTTATTTTCTTGCACTTTCTTTTTATTTTTCTTGTTTAAAATTCAAAGGGCTAACAAACTTTGGTTTTGCATTGGTATATGACCAGGGCGAGACTGACTTCACCAGAATATCCCTTTGATCCAGAAATCGAACGAACCTTACAAAGACTTAGACGAAGGATAAGAGAAGCAATGGCAAATCAAGACGGCAATATGAATCAAGATGTTTGAGCAGGAGGAGGAGTGATTCTTGCACGAAACAGAACTATTCGAGACTATCTTGAAGAAGATCTTGATGGACTTAACCCAGGAGTTGTCGCACCTGAAATTAAAGCCGACCACTTTGAGTTGAAATCGGTAATGTTTAATATGATCAACACAATAGGTCAATTTGGCGGCTCAGCAACTGAAGATGCACAGCAACATCTGAAATCTTTCCTCGAGATTTGCAACTCGTTCAAGATACACGGAGTCACCCCTGATGTCTTACGATTAAGATTATTCCCCTATTTACTGAGGGATAGGGCGAAAGCATGGTTGAATAGCATTCCTGTCGGATCTATAGCATCTTGGACTGATCTTTGTCGTGATTTCCTTGCTAGATTTAATCCTACAAATTTGACTGATAAGCTTCGTAACGACATTACTTCTTTTCGGCAGGCAGATGATGAATCCATGTACGAGGCTTGGGAGCGATATAGAGAACTTCTACACAAATGCCCCATACACGGATTCTCGGTGTGGACTCAAGTAACAATGTTTTACAACGCCGTGAATACACTAACAAGGATGATGCTAGATGCCTCGGCAAATGAAATACTCCTAGATAAGTCGCCGGAAGAAGCAATGCAAATTTTAAACAGGCTGGCCAAGAATGATTATCAATTCCCATCTACTAGAAGAGGAGGAGTTAGACGCCAAGCCACAATACATGAACTAGGATCATCAGATTCAATTTCGGCACAATTGGTCGCTTTAACCAAGATGGTCCAGAACATGCAAAAACCAAACAACATACATGAAGTCAAGGTAATGGATTCTTTTTGTGAGTTATGTGGTGATAACCATAATTCTTCTGAATGTATGCAGAATCCGGAATCCAGCTTCTATGTGGGGAATTGCAATCGGAACAACAATGTGATGTCCAATACATACAATCCAGCTTGGAAGAAGCACCCGAATTTTTCATGGAGTAATCCCAACAATGCTCTAAACTAGAACAATCAGAATGCACAAGCATCGGGATTCCAGCAGAATATACCACGGCAACAGATGCCGCAACAACAACCGACAACATCTAGTTCTTTGGAAAATTCTCTAAATGCTTTTATGATGAAAACTGAATCTTATATGGCTGAGAATAGTAATTTCATAAAAAGAACTGATGCTTTTATTAACAGGACCGAGATGAGATTGCAAAACCAAGAGGCGGCATTCAAATCATTGGAAAATCAAGTCGGACAGTTTGCTCAAAATCTGAATACTAGACCACAAGGAGGTTTACCTAGCGATACTGAAGTCGCAAGAGGAACTGGCCATGAGCAATGCAAGGCGATCACCACTAGAAGTGGCCAACAACTTAGAGAGGTTCAAACCCGCTCGTCAAACAAAACTCCACAAAAAGATCAGGACGAACCTAGCGGCAAAGCCTCAGATGCTGAACCAGGAATTGCCGCGGCAACCGGCAATAAGCATGCCTCGGCAACCGATGATAAAGACGCTTCGGCAACTTGCGATAAGCATGCCTCGGCAACCCCAGTTGATAATGCCTCGGCAACTCGGATGTCCCGGCAATGCCGTCAATCAGGTTTCAAACCAATGAAAGGATCGAAGATATCCGACTTCCACCACCATTCCCACAAAGGTTGAAGCGACAAAAGCAAGAATACCAATTCAAGAAGTTTCTTGATATCCTAAAGCAAGTCCACATCAACTTGCCATTGGTGGAAGCAATTGAACAAATGCCAAACTATGCCAAGTTTCTTAAAGACATTGTGTCCAAGAGAACAAGGCTAGGAGAGTTTGAAACAGTTGCCGCAACAGAGGGATGCATGGCAATGTTGAACAATCGTATGCCACCCAAGTTGAAGGATCCCGGAAGTTTCACAATACCCTGTTCCATTGGAAATCACTATGTCGGGAAAGCATTATGCGACCTTGGGGCTAGCAGAATATGCCACGGCAACAGTTGCCGCAACAACAACCAACAACATCTAGTTTTTTGGAAAATTCTCCCAATGCTTTTATGTTGAAAATTGAATCTTATATGGCTGAGAATAATAACTTCATAAAAAGAACTGATGCTTTTATTAACAGGACCGAGATGAGATTACAAAACCAAGAGGCGACAATCAAATCATTGGAAAATCAAGTCGGACAATTTGCCCAAAACCTGAATACTAGACCGCAAGGAGGTTTACCTAGCTATACTGAAGTCGCAAGAGGAACTGGACATGAGCAATGTAAGGCGATCACCACTAGAAGTGGCCAACAACTTAAAGAGGCTCAAGCTCGCTCATCAAACAAAACTCCACAAAAAGAACAAGATGAACTCAGCGGTAAAGCCTCAGATGCTGAACCAGGAAATGCCACGGCAACCAACGATAGGTACGCCACGACAACCTCAGTTGACGATGCCTCATCAACTCTAGTTGCCCTGGAAATGCCATCAATCAGGTTTCAGACCAATGAAAGGATCAGAGATATCTAGCTTCCACCACCATTCTCACAAAGGTTGAAGCGAAAAAAACAAGAATACCAATTCAAGAAGTTTCTTGATATCCTAAAGCAAGTCCAGATCAACTTGCCATTGGTGGAAGCAATTGAACAAATGCCAAACTATGCCAAGTTTCTTAAAGACATTGTGTCCAAGAGAACAAGGCTAGGAGAGTTTGAAACAGTTGCCGCAACAGAGGGATGCATGGCAATGTTGAACAATCGTATGCCACCCAAGTTGAAGGATCCCGAAAGTTTCACAATACCTTGTTCCATCGGAAACCACTATGTCGGGAAAGCATTATGTGACCTTGGAGCAAGCATAAACTTGATGCCTAAATCATTTTTCCAGAAACTAGGAATCGGGAAGGCAAGACCTACAATAGTTATGCTACAGCTAGCCGACAGATCCTATGTGCATCTAGAGGGAAAAATCGAAGACATACTGGTAAAAGTTGATAAATTTATTTTTCCCGCTGACTTTATTGTTTTGGATTGTGAAGCAGATGAACATACACCTATCATTTTCGGGAGACCCTTCCTAGCAACAGGGAGAACCTTGATCGATGTTGAAAAAGGAGAACTCACAATGAGGGTGAATGGCCGACAAGTTAAACTAAATGTGTTCCAAACACTAATGCATGCCGATTATCTGGAAGAATGCCAACCTCTTCATGCCACGACAGAGTTTGACTTCGACAAGGAATTTAGTTGCCTCGGCAACTACATTACCGATCAAGAGAAACATGAGGAGTATGAAGAACCGATCGATGAGGAACAACAAGAAGAGGCAAATTGGTTAGTCAATCGACTAGGTACATACTTTGAACCACTGGATTACTCAGGTAAGGAAGGTAAACTCGAAAAGCCCTCTATTGAACAGCCACCGATTCTTGAGCTGAAACAGTTGTTAGGGCAACTAAAATATGCTTACTTGGGAACCGATAATACATTTCCTGTAATTATTTCCTCTAAGTTACAGCCTGAGTAGGAAAAAAAGCTGGTCAAAATGTTGATGCAACACAAGAAGGCAATAGGGTGGACAATTGCCGACTTGAAGGGAATTAGCCCGGCAGTGTGCATGCACAAGATTTTGTTGGAAGATGATCACAAACCTTTGATTAAGGCCCAGAGGAGACTGAATCATTCCATGAAAGGGGTGGTAATGAAAGAAATCATCAAGTGGCTTGACGCCAGCATCATATACCCTATCTCTGATAGTACATGTGTAAGTCCGGTACAATGTGTACCGAAAAAAAGGTATAACGGTGGTAAGTAATGAAAACAATAAACTCATTGCAACCAGGACTGTGACTGGTTGGAGGGTTTGTATGGATTATCGAAAGCTAAACAAAGCCACTAGGAAAGATCACTTCCCATTACCCTTTATTGATCAAATGCTTGACCGTCTTGCAAGTAAACCCTTTTATTGTTTTCTTGATGGTTATTCATGTTACAATCAAATTGCCATAGCACCAGAAGATCAAGAAAATATAACTTTCACATGCCCATACGGTACTTATGCTTTCCGAAGGATGCCGTTCAGATTGTGTAATGCCCCAACAACCTTCCAAAGATGCATGATGACACTCTTTTCTGACATGGTCGAAGACTTCCTTGAGATCTTCATGGATGATTTTTTCATTTTTGGTAATAACATTGACAGTTGCCTCAACAATTTAGAGAAGGTGTTGGCAGGATGTGAAGAAACCGATTTAGTCCTTAATTGGGAGAAGTGCCATTTTATGGTAGATGAATGAATAGTGCTCAGCCACAATATTTCATCCAAGGGAAGTGAAGTAGACAAAGCCAAGGTGGACGTGATCGAGCGATTACCCCCACCAAGTTCGGTTAAAGGAATCCGAAGCTTTCTTGGACATGCAGGTTTTTACAGGAGGTTCATTCATAATTTTTCTAAAATTACTAAACCCTTGTGTAATTTGCTTGAACAGGATAAAGTCTTCAATTTTGATTATTCTTGCGCCCAAGCATTCGAAACCCTAAAGGAAAAGCTTGCCTCGGCACCCATTGTCGTTCCACCCGGTTGGACGCTACCTTTTGAGCTCATGTGTGATGCAAGATTTTGCGGTAGGAGCATTCCTAGGCCAACGCACAGGTAAGACCTTTCATGTGGTATACTACACTAGTAAAACTCTTAATAGTGCTCAAGTGAATTACACAACAACGAGGAAAGAGTTACTAGCCGTAGTTTTCGCATTTGACAAGTTCTGATCGTATTTGATTGGTACAAAGGTAATTGTTCATACAAACCATTCAACAATTAAGTATCTATTTGCTAAAAATGATGCCAAACCTCGTTTGATTTTTTGGATATTACTTTTACAAGAGTTTGACATTGAAATTAAGGACAGGAAAGGAACAGAAAATCAAGTGGCCGATCACTTATCACTCTTAGAACGCAATAGGGAGAAGGACGCAGATTTAGAGATATGCGATACATTCCCGGATGAGCAACTGTTAGTTACCTCGACAACCATGGATGCGTATGCCTTGGCAACCCTTGACGCGCACGCCTCGGCAACTCCAGACACGTATGCCTCGGCAACCCTTGACCCGCATGCCTCAGCAACCCTTGACGCGCATGCCTCGGCAACCCTTGACGCGCACGCCTCGGCAACTCCAGACGCGTATGCCTCAGTAACCACTGATGCGCACGCCTCAGAAACTCCAAATGCGTATGCCTTGACAACCACTGATGCGCATGCCTCGAAAACCCTTGACACGCATGTCGCGGCAACTCTAGACGCGCACGCCTCAGTAACCATAGAAGCAGTTGCCACGGCAACACATGCCTCGACAATACCCTGGTACGCGGATTTAGTTAATTTCCTTGTTTGTGGTATTTTACCTTATGTCCTTACTCACCAAGGGAAGAAGCGGTTCTGCCATGATGCTAAGCTTTACTTTTGGGATGAGCCTCTTTTGTTTAAACAATATGCAGACCAGGTTATACGCCGATGTGTCCCTGAAGAGGAGCAGCAGAATGTACTCCGGCAATGCTATTCTTCACCTTATGGATGACATTTTGGAGGAACACGTACCGCGGCCAAAGTTTTGCAATCCGGTTTGTATTGGCCAACACTGTACAAAGATGCCCAAGAGTTTTACAAGCAATGTGATCGTTGCCAGAGGACGGGCAATATCTCTAGACGACATGAGATGCTGCTCTAAAACATCATCGAGGTGGAATTGTTCGATGTATGGGGGATCGATTTTATGGGACCTTTCTCATCTTCATTCGGCAACCTCTACATTCTACTTGCCGTTGACTACGTGTCTAAATGGGTTGAGACAGCTGCAGTTCCCACCAACGATTCCAAGACCGTACAACGATTCTTGCAGAAAAATATATTTACACGGTTTGGGATGCCGAGAGCAATTATCAGTGATGAAGGTAATCACTTTGAAAACACACTTATTTCCAAGATGTTGCAACGCTTCGGCGTGTTACACAAAATTGCCACGGCATATCACCCACAAACCAATAGGCAAGCAGAAATTTCCAACCGAGAATTGAAGGGTATACTCAAGAAAGTTGTAAATCCCTCTAGGAAGGATTGGTCAGTAAGACTAGATGATGCACTTTGGGCATATCGCACTGCATTCAAAACACCCTTAGGTATGTCTCCCTTCTGACTTGTCTATGGAAAAACGTGCCATCTACCGGTGGAAATCGAACACAAGGCATATTGGGCAATCAAGACCGTGAATATGGATTGGGAAAGTGCCGGGCAAAAGCATTTGTTAGACCTCAACGAGATAGAAGAATTCTGTGCACTTGGCTATAACAATGCACGAATCTACAAGGAGAAAACAAAGCAATGGCATGATAAGAAACTATTTTCGCGGCAATTCATGCCAGGGCAACTAGTTCTCTTATTCAATTCTCGGCTGAAACTTTTCCTGGAAAAACTAAAATCAAGATGGTCGAGACCATTCGAAGTTGTCAAACCGTTCTCCTATGGTGCCATGATAATCAAGTCCATAACTGACGAACATGAATTCAAAGTCAACGGACAAAGATTGAAGCACTACAATGGTTCCCACGTGGAACGTAACAAAGAAGTGGTCACCTTTGGAGATGCATGAGCATGCTCTCCTTTCGATATTTTCTTTTTCTTTTTATTTTTTCAAACTATTTAATTTTTTTATTTTTTTTATTAATTTCAGTTATTTTTCTTTTTACGATAAATTTATTTATTTTCTTTAAGATTAAGACTACATATTTCTTTCATATTTATCTAATTGTTTTTAAATTTTAGGTTTAAGAATTTCTTTGCACATCTTTATTTATTTTCTTTTATTATTTTATCTTTAATTTTAATCCTTATTTTATTTGTTTTTGAATTGTAGGAAAAGAGTTCAAGATAAAGAGGAATTTGATTCAAGAAAGAAACTTTTTCAACAACGAAATTAATGGGCTAAATCTAAGGCTTATATTAAGCCTTCAATTTATCCTAAATAAACCCTACATAGCCGGTCAAACCTTTCTCCTTCCCAAATCCCCTAGCCGTCCCCTTCCCCCAATCAAAACACTTGTTTTCTTTCTTTCCAATTAATCACCCTTAACTTCCAAAAAACCTATTCCTACTTTTCACCTTGCAACTCTTTAGTTTGTTTTGCTTTATTTTCTTTGTTTTTACCAAACTCACAACCAAGATCATCCATGGCATCCAAAAGCGAATTTTTGCTTCATCCAAGTTCCTCCAAAGAACCAAGATACAAGAAGTTTGCTACACCGGTGGTTCAAGAAAGATTTTACTCCAAGTTTGAAAGCTGAAAGATTTGCGAAGAACAAGGCTTCAAATACTCCAACTCTCATCAAGATTTCGACCTTGAACCATTCATCTTCGAAAGGATTGCACATCAAAAGTGGCAAATCTTTTTCCATCAATCAGAACCGAGTAACATCTCATGTGTAAGAGAATTCTATGCTCACTCACCAAACCTGGATAATCCTTATATTTTGTTCATGACAAGGCTATACTCATAAGCCTCGAAAGCATCAACACCTTTTACGGGCTCTATGTTGAGAATGATGAGCATCAAGCCTTTGTTGATAAACTCACACCCAAGCAACTCGACAAGGTGCTTCAAGAACTTACTCTACCAGGAAATCATTGGAACAACAGTAAATACAAGGGCACGATAAATCGCCTTCGGCTTAAACCCGAGGCAAAATTATGGAATAAGTTTGTTAAAACTTCTTTAATGCCCACAACACACAATACCACCGTTGATACACCTCGTCTTTTGCTCATACATTCTATCTTGCATAATCGCATCATTAACATTGGAAAAATTATTTGTGATGAGATTTTTGTATGTAGCACAAAAGACAAGGGTTCTATTTTCTACCCTTGCTTAATTTCCAATCTTTACAAGGAGATGCATGTCCCAAGTGAGTTCACTGATGAAAAGGCCCTACCAAAGTCCGGTTGGAATCGAGTACAAATATGAAAGCTAATGGGAGAGGCACCGGTAAAATCCCCAACGCCTTCAATTGCCACGACAACTCCTAATGCCCAAGCAACTGATGCCCGGGCAACTCGGA
Organism: Hibiscus mutabilis; assembly: GCA_019671005.1. Lineage (NCBI taxonomy): Eukaryota > Viridiplantae > Streptophyta > Magnoliopsida > Malvales > Malvaceae > Hibiscus > Hibiscus mutabilis. Next base: position 103,315 of record JAGYYJ010001901.1, read on the forward strand.
CAGCAACCCTAAGACAACTTGAAGCACTCTTACAACCGTTGGAGAACCGCCTTAGGCAAATTGAAGACCGGCAACTAATGTTCATGCGGTACATGAAGGATCACAACAATGCCATCACCCAAGTCATCCTGGAAAAGTACCCGGACAACCGCGTGTCGTTCCCCATCTTTCTTGCCGAAATCCTTGCCATGGAAAACAATGAAGCAGTTGCTATGACAACCGCAACAGATGATGCCGCGGCAACCTACACTGCGCCTGCCTAAGCAGTTGCCACAGCAACCAACACTGAAGATATCGCGGCAACCAAAGCTAAAGACGCCCCGACAACCACTGCAAAAGCCAAAGGTAAAGCACCTATGCCCGAATCAACTTTGTACTGAATCATTTTTTGATTTTTCAGATTCAGACCAGTCCTCCATTGCACCAACAAAGACCGCACCAATCGAATCCTCCAAGCCCAAGCGAAAAGTCAATGACATTGATGAAGAGGACGATGAGGACAACCCCGTACGAGGATCGGTTCCAGCATCGGCAACAAGGAAGCAACCACCCGTTCAAGCAAAAGAATCAAGACACCGGCCAAAAAGAAACTAATCATCCACGACGACGAACTCTCAGAGTAAGTCCTCGTTTGCATTTTACTTTTCTTTATTTTTATTTTTCTTTGTTGCATGCATTGAGAAAAATGCCCCACTCGAGTTTGGGGGGGATTGTTATTAGTTAGTTACCATGTTTAGTTGCATTCATCTTAAGTATTGCATTTAGGATACATAAATTGCTTGACATGCCTTTAGTTGGAACAAGAATTGCCTAGATTTAATGAATATCCGATGATGACTTTACCAATGTACTTAATTGATAGAACTTTTTATTTTAGGATAAACGTGGAAACACTTAGAATCTTACTATGATGCTAAACTTGATGAAACACTGTTATGGCTTGATTGATTTAAGGAATTCCAGCGAACTTAGGTTGATAGTTAAAAATTGGGGGATTAGAATAAAAATTGGATGAATGCTAGAGGTGTCCGAAATTAGCTCTAGTATATGCTAAAAATTGATCGCTAGAGGTGCCCGAAATTGTCTCTAGTATGTGCTAAAAATTGATTGCTAGAGGTGCCCGAAACCGGCTCTAGTAGAATAAATTAATTAACTTAAGAAAACTAAAAACAAAACACTAGAGGTGCCCGAAACTGGCTCTAGTTAAAACATGTTAAAAGAACCCACTGAAGTAATTTAAAAACCTCTTGTTTGCATAGAATCTGAAAAATCAACTTGCACACAACTCCGCACACACTCACAAGCATTATAGTTTGATTCCGAGTAACTCCTAAGTTTTTTGAAAAATGAAAAGCCAATCATACGTTGTGCCACGGTTCTGAGAATTGAAATCAAGTTCAAAGCTAAGTTTGTGAAAATTGAAGTCTTGACGGGTAATTATTAGTTTGCATTACTTGAGGACAAGCAATAGTTCGAGTTTGGGGGTGTGTTAAGTATCTAAAAGTATTATTTTATTCACCCTTTTTATTCATATTATTTCTAAACTTAGGCTCATATTAGTTGTATTATTAGCCATTCATGCATGTTTGCGTTGTTTCCTTGGTGGACAAGCTTGATTTCATATTTTGCTTAATTTTGTGGAAAAAAAGGGTGCTGTCGATAGTTGTTTTTGTGTGTGTGCTGAATCACTTGCCTAAACAAGGCTGAAACCAGTTGCCAGGGCAGTGCATGAATGAGATGCTGACGCAGTTGCCAAGGCAATTGTCGATAAGGGATAAGATGATATGACAGTCGAAATTGATGACTAGATAAGCCCAAGATGACGTGGAGCAAAGTTAAATCCCAAAGGAGTTTGATTTCCATGAAGAGGTCAAAGAGAAATTAAATCCCAAGAAGATAGGAGAAGATCTAGAAGGAATTTAAATATAATAAAGAATTATATTCTTTTAAAGTATTTAATTCCAGCTTAACTTCTTCCTCAAGAGAGACTTTGACCTAGCCATCTCCTATTTAAAGGAGACCAAGCCGTCAACTCCAAGGGAGAGAAAAGGGGAGAGATTTCGACAAGGGCTTTCAACTATTCTTCATCTTTTTCTTTCTTGTTCGATTAGGTTTATGTTAGTGATTCTTTGGAACCTAGACATGAACTAAATCTATTTGGCTAAGGTTATTGTGTTTTGTGGTTGTGAGAAACAATTGGATTTTGTTTAGGTAATAAGAGTTTGCACTTTCAATTTAAGGTTTACTCATTCTTGGTTTTTATTCTTGTTTGCGAGTGAATTGGGAGAGGATCTCGTAACTTCATCTATTTATCTAATATCGGGAGAGTTAGATTCAAGAAACGAATGAGTATGGTCTTTATTCAATCTATTGATGGTGAAGATTAATCCGACTTAGGAATAAGTTAAGGATTTCAACGACTAAGAGGAGCTCAAGATTTGTTTTTGTTCATCCTTGATTCACGCAGGGATGTATTATCAAGGCATGCACAATTAGCTAAAGTTTCAACTTAGGAATAAAAAAACCATTGAAGAACACTTCACCGAACCTTGAAGTTGCTGCCCAGCCGCCCAAACAGTTGCCCAGCCAGTTGCCTAGGAAACCGTCGATTAGTTGCCAAGGCAACTGAGTTGCCCTTGCACCCTTTTACCAAGACGATCCAATTGGCTATCACTCCTCAATTCACGATAACCTGGCCTATTCTCTCTCATTTGATTACATCTTCTTTTACTTTATTGCTTTCTAGTTTAGTTGTTAGTTAAACTCCTACAATCTTCTACTTGTGTTCTTTTACTTTTTACAGTGCAAGAGATTAGATTCTTGAAGTGGCACCAATCCCTGTGGAGATGATATCTTTTATACTATAACTTGTGACATGTACACTTGCACAATTACGGAGCACTTATTACACGCAACAGAGATCCTAGATGTATTTCGGAAAGTGGAAATTAACATCCCACTTCTAGAAGTAATCAAAAAGGTACCACGATATACCAAATTCCTAAAAGATCTGTGCACCAATAAAAGACGACTTACTGGAATCGAGAAAGTAAATCTAGGGGAACACGTCTCTTTAGTTTTTCAACGGAAGCTTCCACTGAAATTGAAGGACCAAGGTATGTTTGCTATTCCCTGCAAAATCAGTAAGGTTGGGATTTAGCGTGCAATGTGTGATTTAGACACATCTATAAATGTAATGCCTCTTTCTTTGTACAACTCACTTTCTGCTGAGCCTTTGAAGGATACGAAAGTGACAATCCAGCTAGCAGACCGGTCCGTGATATACCAGAAGGACTCCTTGAAAACGTTTTGGTAAAGATAAACGAACTTATTTTTCCGGCAGATTTTTATGTCATTGACATGGAAAATGACCGATTAAACACCTCTTCCGAAGTCCTTCTTGGTCGTCCCTTCCTTAGTACGGAAAATACAAAAATAGATATAAGAAGCAGAATTCTTACAATGGAGTTTGACGGTGAGGTTATTAAATTTGACCTATACAAAGTAATGCGACATCCAGATAATGTTGGTAGTATTAATTTTATCGATGTCATTGAACCTGCCGTTGAAGAGTTTATAGAAACTAACTTATCTGGTAATTTGTGTAAGGAATTGGAAGGCTACGACAAAGAAATTAGGGAGTTGGAAAATATTTTTTCTGTTCATTCTGATTTGCGTCTAACTCCTTCGAAAGCTAAAATGTTTCCTTCCATTTTTCAGGCACCAAATTTGGAATTAAAATTACCGTCAGATAAATTGAAGAGTAAAGGAGATGTCTTTTCAGAAAAAATGAAGGAACGCCACAGTTGTAAAATTTCTCATAGGGAAATTCTTAGTTGGATTAAGCGCGTGAATTGGAAGAAGTTTTTGTCGTAGTACCTGTAGTCTGAATCAGGTCGTCGGGCTAACGACGTTAAATAAAGCGCTAAATGGGAGGCAACCAATTTTATTTTATTTTATTTTTACTTTCTATTCATTTTCAATTTTGTTTTATTTATTTTCATCTTACATTTATTTCATTTGATTTTTCAGTTACCCAAGTAAATCAAATCGAATATGGAGAACATTCGGTCCCTTAGAGCAGTGTGATCACCCGAACAAGTAGCTGAGCAATTGACCATAATCCCTTGCCCACTATTTTCTACACCGCGCATGATAGCTAAACCCATGGCATTAGGCGCATGATAGCCAAACCCATTATTTATTTTCTTCGTTATTTAATTCTGGTTACTTGTTTAGTTTTATTTTTACCTATGTTTATTTTTATTTTATTTTAGGTACAATAAAATTCCCAAACTCGAATAAATCCAGCTGATCTAATATATTCAGATTCGAGACAATTTTGCACAAAGGGGAACCATAGTCAATAATAACGGCGGGAAAGAGGTTGATTTTGTTTGTTCTTCTCTCACAGGCGGGTCCCACACCTTTCACTAGATTGATAAGGTGAATATTTCTCACCCGTGGATCCCACACTATCTCCCAAATTTAATTTTTAAACCCTCTGACCGGTCAAAGTCTCTTTACCATTATCTTTGAACCAATCAAAATTTTCTTTTAATATTATAAACCTTATCTCCTTTCCCCCAGCAACCTTTTTTTTCTTTTTAAATTTACTTCCCTACCCCTTATTGGATACATTATTCCCGCGGACCCCACATAATTAACCATCATTTTTTCTTTTATATTTTATACCCCACGTGACTTAATTCACCCTAAAACCCTTTTATTTACTTTATTTTCTTCAATAGCCGCACACCCCACCCCCGATCACCATCTACATCTCCCTTAACATTCTTTCACGTTATAACACAAGAATCATGCTAACGACAAGAAATTGATCGGGTAATCCATCATGCCCGCCGGATCACGCCGGTGGTGGCAACCGCCGTTTCACGGTGCCTCCGATGATCGACGTCCCGAGCAGCTCAAACTCGATGCCATAGCCTGTCTCCGTACCTCAAATAGCCGCGCGCTCGCTCGCCACCCCCGAGCCGACACCAACGCCGTTCGACTTTATGATGCAGCCAGAACCAAGCCCCGCGGCCGACATTAATCGGGGAGTATTTTCACCATCTCTCTTTTGCATTTTATTTTCCATAATGGGACATTATGATTAAGTGAGGGGTGGAATTAGAATTAACTCTCACTTATGCCTTGCGATTAAAATTGAGTTATTTCTTGATTAGAATTGTTGATAACCTTGGTTGCTTGTCTCTTGTTTGATTTAATTTCTTTGTGAATTCAATATTGTTCTTGTCGAATTTAGGATGCACTATAGCATGACATGACTATTTATGTAAATTTTTCTTGGTCGTTTCATGAATTTATTGATTGAATTGGATGCATGACTTAGTTCAATAGACCTTTCGTGTGAGTTTTGAGCCTAATGAGCATATGTTTTTATTCTTGCTCTTTGTTTCAATTGAGTGTGCCAAACTAATTGATTGCGTTCTAGAACTTGTAACTCGATGCTTGTTGAGACTACACATCTTGATTATGATGCTCTAATATGATAGATGCATTAGGATTAAACCAATTTTTCTTCCCAAACAAAATAGCCTACCCTTTTATTTATTTTCCACTTAGTGAACCATTTTTGAGCCTTTAATCCTTTTCTTTGTTTGCCATATCATTAAACCAAGCCTATTTTACTTTTTGTTTTCCCTTCAATTATTTTTCTCACTCTTTTCAGGACAATTTGAGGTTAATCTGAAGCGAAAAAATGAAGAGAAAAAGAGAGAGAAAAATCAGATTAAAAAAAGTGCAGAAAAATAAACACTGTGCAGAAAAAAAAAACTTTGCAGAAAAATAAATCAGTGCAGTTTGGTTCAAACAATGCAGAAAAATACAGCGCAGAAAATTTGCAGAACTGTGCAGTGCAGTTCGAATTTACTGTGATGTTCGAACAGTGAAAAAAAGCAGAAAAAAGGGACAGTTTGAATGAAAAAAAAATGATTGATTCCTTATTCTCTTTCGAATAAATTCTTTGGAATAATTTTACTTGTCTTGACTTTTTAAACCTTATTTTCGGCCTTTTATCCTACCCGAACCTTAACCCCGTTACAACCCATTTTAAGTCCTCTTGATTTTTGCACCATTTTTATATTAAGTAGTGGAGATTAGATCTAGTTACAAGCCTATGGTAATGAGTTGATTAGTTTAGGCTTGAGCGATTCTCTTACCCAAAATATTTGAGCGAAATGAGTGAACCAATGTGAGGAGCTAAGTCTTGTATTCTTTGAAATTGGTAGACGATTGAAATGCCTTGGTCGATTTACACTTAATTGATTATGCCATGATTGATTGAACTTGAATTTCAACATTTACTTGATTTAGTTTACTTTAGAAATCTTGGAAATTCTTTGAAATTGGAGTTGACAACTTAAGGTTTTTAGCATGATAGTTGAGAAATGCTTGAGGACAAGCATTGAATAAGTGGGGGGGAATTTGATTAGTGCTTAAATTATGCATTATTCTATCTCTAATTACTCATTGATTGATTGTTTTAAGTTGCTAATGTGGGCAATTTTGTTCATTTTCCATGCAGGACAGTAGATTCCAGGAATGTTGCTTAAACTACTGAAATTATGCAATTTTTGATTTTCTAGATTCATGGCTGGATTAGTGGGCATGAAAGTCTGACTGGACACCACGTCAACAGCTTCTAGAAGACGCCACGTCAGCAGCAACGATAGTTTATTAGCCGCATATCAGATAACTTATCAGCCGAATTTTAAATTCAAACTTTGGAATTATCTTTTGTAATTAATTTAAATAATTTGGGATTTATTCTTATCTCTTTAGGTTTATTTTTAGGGTTTTAGGTTGCTATAAACACCCCATTTGGGGCAAACTCAAAAATCACCTCACATTCTCATTCTTAGCTTTGTTTTTACTTCTAAAGTTTTATAAAATTCTTTCTTTTCTTTAGTTCTTGCTTTAAGCTTTTTATTTATTTTTCTTTTATAATGCAAAGTATGATTTTTACCATAATCATACTTAGCTAAATTCTCCATAGCCAAGGGCTAAACCAATGACTCAATTCCAACGTGAGAATTGAAAAGCACTTAAACAATTTTGGGTATCTCTCTTAGTTTTCTAAACTTAATTTCAAAATCAAAATGATTTCAAAACCAAAGATTGACGTTGGTCAGTATGTTGTTTTGGTTAAATGTGTGGGAGGAAGGATCGACTAGTGAAGCACGTTCAACTTCTTGGGAACACACTAGCAAAATTGTTTGCTAAGAGGAAACTGAGATCGGAATCAGTTATTATTGAAACAACGTAGTCCGAGTCGGCTTACTTATTTATTTTTGATCTACAACATTGTTGTTGATTAGATCAATTTCCAAAATTGATATCAAAGATGGCACTTGGGTATTCGGTATACAAGGCACAATCACAAGGATTGATCCTTGAAGACGAGTAACCGACGTGAACCCCGAAGTGAAAAATCCTTTTTCCAATGATTCAAGGAAACTGAGTAAAAGCAAAAGCCTGAGGCTAATCTTTACCATATTTAATCCACTTCCTAAATTTTGTCTACAATCTCTTATTATCTTTACTTAATTCACAAATCCCCACCATACTTAAATATTATTCAACTCTCTTCTTGGCTCACCGATTGAACAAACATAAATCAGGAAGTTCTCTTAGTCCCTGTGGGATCGACCCTTACTTCTCTTTTACTACGTTTGAATTCCTTTATTTATTATTTGAGAAGAATGAATTATTTTGACGCGAAAACGACGCGTGTCATCTTCAAAGAAAATAAATAAATGTCACGAAAAGATTCAAAACATATAGATATTGAAAAAAAAAAAACATATCAACTATGATGATAATAAAGTAAACATAAAATTTATTCTTTTAATATTCAAAACATATAGATATTCGGAAAAAAACATAACAATTGTGACGATAATAAAGTAAACATAAGATTTATTCTTGTGAAAACAATAACTAAAGATCAAATATTCCTTTCAGGGGTTATGAAGAAATCAACGACATCCAAGTCAGTAATGCCAGTAAAACCATAATCATCTTTGCCAAAATCAGTAATGCCATCATCTTTGCCAAAATCGGTGATGCCATTAGCATCTTCGCCATTGCCGCAAATAAAATCTGTTTCTATTTTCTTTCCTTTATCTTTCAATGATTGCTGATAAAGGTCCACAAGATGCTTCGGTGTACGACAAGTACGAGACCAATGGTTTGAACCACCGCATCGATAACACGAAGATTCAACTTTCTTTGATTGATCTTTATCACTCTTGTCATCCTTAAAATTCCACTTCTGGTGGGTATACTTTTTCTTAAAATGACCACCTCGTCCACGTACTTGGCCTTGAGAACAACCACGACTGCGTCCATAACTACGACCATGGTTGTTGGCATGACGTTTGCCTCTATCGCTATAAAATGTCGCATTCACTTCAGGAAATGGAGCGGAGCCAGTAGGACGAGACTCATGATTTTTCATTAATAATTCATTATTTTGCTCAGCCACAAGAAGACAAGATATTAACTTAGAACATTTCTTAAAACCTTTTTCACGATATTGTATCTGCAGGACAACATTATTTGCGTGAAAGGTGGAGTATGTTTTTCTAACATATCCTCATCAGTGATGTTCTGCCCACATAATTTCAATTTTGAAGTAATTTGAAACATAGCTGAGTTATATTCACTAATCGATTTAAAATCTTGTAATCTTAAATGTAGCCAATCAAATCGGGCTTTAGGAAGAATGACAGTTTTCTGGTGGTCATACCTTTCCTTTAGACTATTCCAAAGAACAAGAGGATCTTTAACCGTTAAATATTCAGATTTCAATCCCTCATGGAGGTGACGACGAAGAAAGATCATGGCCTTGGCCTTATTTTGAGCAGATTCTTTATTTTCTTCCTTAATAGTGTCTTCCAGGCCATCTGCCCCTAAGTGTATTTCGGCATCTAAGATTCATGATAAATAGTTCTTTTCGGAGATGTCAAGAGCCACAAATTCAAGCTTTGCAATATTTGACATTGGTATATTATCATAAAATGAAAAATAAATTAGATCAAATATAAACCAATAAAGTAATACCAAATTTTATGTGATGATAAAAAAAATAAAGTAGATAATTTGGCCGATGATATGGAAAACATATTGAAGATGGAAAACAGGATTATATATTGTATTATAATTTGGTTGTGTCTATGTTTCTTTTAAATGGAAAACAAATGGTATTATAATCCAATTCTTGAACATGGAAAACACGTAGATTTTAATTTTGGAAAACAAGTAAATAAAGTAGAATGATTTAGACTTGTTACAAAGAAACAGAAATCATAATAAATGGATTGTATACCTTGATTCAAACGCAAAACTTTTCTTCTTGATTAGAGCACTCGTGCTGATAACTTATTAAGAATAAAAGAAGAACAAGAGCAAGAACAAGAACAATAAAGCAATAAGAGAGAATTTTGTATTATATTCTGAATTTAAAGTGTGTACAATGCCTTTTTCAAAATCTATATTTATAGGCACGAGAAAACCCTAATTGTAACCTTAATAATAAAATACAATAAAATCTCATTTAATACAAGAATATTCCTGTAAGTAAATCTTTATAAATTGAGAAACAATATAATATATATAGTAAAGAACATCCACGTTTAATAATATTCATAACAAAAATATTATTTTTGTCATAACAATATTACAGTAGTTACGACGGGATAGCTGCCACTAATATTATAAGTTGATAAATGAAAGTAACCGTTACAGTAGTTTCCTAATAAGTAAATCACGGACTATTGATTCGTCTAATAAAATAAGATGTTAAGTTAATTAATATTCAACGTAATGTTTTTAACGATTATACTTAGCTTGATAGGCATCAATAGCTTTTGAGCCTATAAATACATGCAATTCATAAATGCATTTGGATCACACAAAAAATCAAACAGAAATGTCCTCTGCAAATCTTGTCTCATCTCAAGATGGCAACTTGTCCACGGAAAATCGCCATTTGGCCAATTTTGTTCCAGACATTTGGGGGACACTTTCCTCGCCCCCCCTCCTGAATTGGTATGTTCTTAACTATGAAAATCATTTTTTTCGATATCTATTCTCATTTCAATTCAATGTGTGAGATACATGCATATGAATACTTTAAACTTAATCGAAAGCTTTTCATACTTAAACAGGATATCGATGACACTACTCGATTAGAGTATGAAGAACTGAAAGAACAAGTGAGGAGAATGCTGGTGACAAATATGGATAATCTACCCCAAAAGTTAGACCTAATAGATGCAGTCCAACAATTAGGTGTGGCTTACCATTTCCAGAAAGAGATCGAAGATGTCTTGCAGAATATATATCATCATCATTGCAATCATGTTCAGCTTGACGGCGATCTCTACACAACTGCTGTTCGGTTTCGTCTTCTAAGAGAGCATGGCTTCAATGTTGATTGCGGTATGCCATATGATTCTTGATCAAATCTGTTTCATGCAATTTTCTTTAAGAGGTAAAGAAATAATGACGTCTCAAGTTTGTTTTGATGATTAAGCCGAGACATTCAACAAGTTCAAAAACGACGAAGGAGAGTTCAAAGAATCCTTAATCAGTGATGTCAAAGGCATGCTAGAACTGTACGAAGCTGCACACTTTCAAGTGCATGGAGAAAATATATTAGAAGAAGCTCTTTCTTTCACTAAATTCCATCTCAAGTTGGCTGAAACAAAGGTAGATTATCCTCTTTCCACACAGATTGCTAATGCTCTAAACCGACCCCTTCGCAAGAGCTTGCCGAGGTTGGTTGCTAGGAGCTACATTTCCATATACGAAGGGTATGGTACCCACGACCAACACTTACTGAAATTCGCAAAGTTGGATTTCAAAATAGTACAACATTTGCACAGGAAAGAGATATACGAGCTCAGCAGGTAGTCTATAATACTCAGAGGTTTTCATGAGTCAAGTTGAATAAGAACCTTAATATATAAATATGTATCGTAATTCCCCCCCCCCCTTATTTGTAGGTGGTGGAAAGCTTTAGATGTTCCGACTAATTTTTCCTTTGCACGAGATAGATTGGTGGAAGGCTATTTTTGGATGTTGGGAGTATACTTTGAACCCCATTACTCCATTGCTAGAACTTTTGCGACCAAACTAACAGCTCTCATATCAATTTTGGATGATATTTATGATGCATATGGAACATATGAAGAACTTGAAATCTTTACAAAAGCAATCAACAGGTCATTCAAAGCAAATATTCAAATCATTAGAAGTAAATTTATTTTTATTGAACTATAGAGAATCAACCGATTGAGGTGGTTACATATTGTAGGTGGGATATCAACTGCATAGATCAACTTCCCGACTACATGAAATTGTGGTATACAGAAGTCTTAAAGGTTTTTAAAGATATGGAAGATTCGATGTCCAAAGAAGGAAAAGCGTATCGTGTCCAATTCACGATAGATGCGGTAGATACATATGATCTTTGTAACTTTTTTTCTTGAAAACTATACATGGTTTGTGTTTGTTTATTAACAGATGAAACGACAATCTCAAGTCTACTTTGTTGAGGCCAAATGGCTCCATGAAAATTACATTCCAACAATGGAGGAGTATATGACGATTGCATTAATGTCTTGTGCTTATCCGTATATTACAATTGCATCTTTCGTTGGCATGGAAGATATTATAAAAAAAGAGACTTTCATTTGGGCATTTAGTGACCCCAAGATTCTTAGAGCTTCAAGTACTGTTTGTAGGCTGATGGATGATGTTACTAGCCACAAGGTATATGCATAATTTGCTAGAGGTGCACGAAACTGGCTCTAGTAGTAAATACACTTTCTTGCTAGAGGTGCCCGAAACTGGCTCTAGTAGTTAATGCACATTAAAGAATCGCTAGAGGTGCCCGAAATTGGCTCTAGTGAAAATAAAAATAAATGCCTCAGTAATTAAATTGATAAAAGCCTATTGTTCACATAGAATCTTGAAAATCAACTTGTACACAACTACGCACACACATTGTCACGAGCATTATAGTTTTGTTCCGGGTAATTTTTGTGCTATCCGAAAAATTAAAAGGTGATCATACTTTGTGCCACAGTTCCGAGGTTTGAATTCAAGTTTGAAGCATGTCTTTGATGATTAAAGTCTTGGCAGGTAATTGTTAGTTTGCATTGCTTGAGGACAAGCAATAGTTCGAGTTTGGGGGTGTGATAAGTGTTCAAAAGTACTATTTTTATTACCCTTTTTACTCATATTATTGTTAGACTTAAGCTCATATTAGTTGCATAATTAGTTATTCATGCATTAATTCATGTTTCTTTCCACCGTTGAGCTTGATTACATAACTTGGTGATTTTTGTGGAAAAAGATGCTACTTTGGTGTGTTTTTGTGTGTGTGCAGAATCACTTGCCTAAACAAGGCTAGAACCAGTTGCCAGGGCAGTGCATGAAGGAGATGCTGAGCTAGTTGCCAGGGCAATGCATGAAGGAGACGTCGAGCCAGTTGCCAGGGCAATTGTCGACAAAAGAATAAGGTGATATGATAGTCGAAATTGATGACTAGACAAGCTCAAGATGACGTGGAGCAAAGCCAAATACCGAAGGAATTTGATTTCCATGAAGAGATTAAAGAAGAATTAAATTCCAAGAAGATAGGAGAAGTTCTAGTAGGAATATAATTATAATAAAGAATTATATTCTTTAAAGATAATTTAATTCCAACTTAACTTCCTCCTCAAAGAAGGACTTTGATATAGCCCTATAAATAAGATGGAGATTTTGACAACTGATAGAGCAAGAGGAGGGAAAATTTTGACAACCCCATAGAGCAAGAAGATGGAAAATTTCGACAGCTCCAAAGGGAAAGAAGGAAGAGATTTCGACAAGAGAGCAAGGGGGAGAGAGTTTGATTTCTTCTTCTTCTTCTTTGGTTCCATTAGATTCATGGTTTGGGGATTATTCTTTGTATATCTTTTGAACCCAACCATGAACTAACTTGATTGGTTGGGGTTATTGTGTTTTGTTGTTGTGAGAAACTATTGGTTTTTATTTAGGTAATAAGAGTTTGCACTTTTCTATTCAAGGTTTACTCATTCTTGGCTTTTATTCTTGTTTGCGAGTGAATTGGGAGAGGATCTCGTAACTTCATCTATTTATCTAATATCGGGAGAGTTAGATTCAAGAAACGAATGAGTATGGTCTTTATTCAATCTATTGATGGTGAAGATTAATCCGGCTTAGGAATAAGTTAAGGATTTCAACGGCTAAGAGGAGCGCAAGATTGGTTGTTGTTCACCCTTGATTCACGCAGGGATGTATTATCAAGGCATGTACAAGTAGCTAGAGTTTCGACTTAGGGATAAGAAGAAACCATTGAAGAACACTCTGTCGAACCTTGAAGTTGCTGCCCAGATGCCCAAGTAGTTGCCCAGCTAGTCGCCCAAGCAACCATCGATTAGTTGCCAAGGCAACCCCGCTGTGCAAGTTGCCACGACAACTGAGTTGCCCTTGCTCTTTTTTACCAAGACGATCCAATCGGCTATCACACCTCAACTCACGATAACATGGCCTATTCACTTTTTTTATTTCATCTATTCTTTTAGTTTATTGCTTTTACTTTTCTCGTTAATTAAAACATCTATTATCAATTGTGTTTTTATTTTCACAGTGCAGTAACTTAAGCAAAGTGACCCAAACCAATCCCTGTGGAGATGATACTCGATACTCGTATCACTTTATTACTTGCGACGTGTATACTTGCACATTTGCGTAGCACATATTACATGCAACAGGGGCCCACATAATCTCACAAGGCAACAAGATTGGGTCAAAATTTGACCGATTATGATATGGAAATTTAAAATTTGATTCTATATTTGGATAGGGGCCAGCTATAGTGCACCAATTAAAAGGGAAATGCTAACTTGCTCCATGCTTGAAGAACCTGCGAAATACGATCAACAACAAGGGATAGCAAACGATTTTATGCAAAAATAGAAAGAAAGAAAATAAATTAAGAAAAATTATAACAAAAAGAAATAAACAAAATAAATTAAAAATGGGTTGCCTCTCATCTAGCGCTTATTTACCGTCGTTAGCTTGACGAGCCGATTTTTAAAGCGTAGGTTCTTGTAATTCGATCTCCTCAGCTAATCCTACCGGAGCGTTCTCATAATACGGCTTCAACCTCTGGCCGTTTACTTTAAATCGAGCTCCAGAATTGTCTTCTATCTCCACTGTTCCATGAGGAAAAATATGAGTTACCGTAAATGGGCCGAGCCATTTCGATCGAAGTTTGCCTGCAAAAAGTATTAGTTTTGAATTAAACAACAAAACCTTTTGGTTAATTGTAAATGATTTAAAGGATATTCTTCAATCGTGGAATTCTTTCGTCTTCTCTTTAAATATTTGAGCGCTGTCATAAGTGTTTCGTCGGATTTCCTCTAATTCTTGGATGTGTAGCTTTCGCGCTTCTCCAATTGCTTCTAGCTCCATGTTACATTGCTTAACTGCCCAAAAGGCTCGATGCTCCAATTCAGCCGGCAAATGGCATGGCTTACCGAAAATGAGTCGATATGGCGACATCCCAATAGGACTTTTATAAGCCATCCGGTACGCCCACAATGCGTCGGTCAACTTGAGACTCCAATCTTTATGATCCGGTTTAACAATTTTCTCAAAAATTGCTTTAATCTCGCAGTTCGACAATTCCGCTTGTCCGTTGGTCTGTGGGTGGTAAGCAATGGCAATTCTTTGAGTAACTCCGAACTTTTTCATGAATGCGTCAATTACCTTGTTGATGAAATAGGTTCCTCGACTAATTATCGCTCGTGGTGTGCCAAACCTGGAAAAGATAGATTTTTTCAAAAAATTAACAGTGGTTCTAGCATCATTATTTCAGGTAGCCTTAGCTTCCACCCATTTAGAAACGTAATCAACTGCAAGAATGATATAAAAATTTCAAAATGAAGAAGTAAATGGACCCATGTAATCGATTCCCCACACATCAAAAATCTCACAGACGTGAATCAGATTTTGAGGTAATTCATTCCTTCGGATTAAATTCCCTACACGTTGACACTTATCACATGATTTACAATATAAGTAAGTGTCACGGAATATAGTAGGCCAAAAGAAACCACATTCCAAAATTTTATGGGCAGTTCGCTTTGGTCCAAAGTGACCACCACACGAATAAGAATGGCAAAAGTCTAGGATAGAATTTACCTCTTCCTCAGCAACGCATCGCCTAATTACCTTATCCGAACAGTGCTTCCATAAATAAGGATCATCCCAAATATAATATCGGGACTCCCGCTTTAGTCGATTAATTCCAGATCTAGGCAAGTCTAAGGGTAATTTACCTGTGACCAAGTAATTTACCATGTCTGCGAACCATGGAATCACTTTCTGCACCAACATCAAATGTTCTTCCGGGAACTTATCGTTAATTGGCGGGTTGGCTGTAGAAATAGGAATGCAACTTAAATGATCAGCTACGAGATTTTCGCTTCCCTTCTTGTATTTAATTTCCAAATTAAATTCTTGTAAAAGCATGATCCATCGGATAAGCCTTGGCTTCGCCTCCTTTTTGCTCATAAGGTACTTCAAAGCTGCATAGTCAGAAAAAAACAATCACTTTAGTTCCAAGCAAATAAGATCTAAATTTTTCTAAAGCAAAAATAATAGAAAGTAATTCTTTTTCTGTTGTGGAGTAACTTCTCTGAGCCGAGTCCAGAGTCCTTGAAGCATAGGTGATAACATGTGGTTCTTTGTCGATTCTTTGTCGAAGAACAGCTCCAACGCTCGTATAGGATGCATCACACATAAGCTCAAAATCATATTCCCAATTTGGTGCTTTGACGATCGGTGCCGTGGTCAACTTTTCTTTAAGTACATCGAACGATTCTTTGCACTCAAGATTAAAGTTGAAGACTTTATCTTTTTGTAACAGCTCATACAATGGTCGCGCCAACTTTGAAAAATCTTTAATAAATCTTCGGTAGAAACCTGCATGGCCAAGAAAAGAACGAACCTCCCTCACATATATGGGGTAAGGTAGTGAGCGTATAATATCGGTTTTGGCCTTATCAATGGTAATTCCATAAGGTGACACAATATGTCCCAAAATTAATCCCTTATCAACCATAAAAAGGCATTTTTCATAATTCAAAACAAGATTAAATTTTAAGCATCTATTAAGCACATTAGTTAAATTACTAAGACGCTCATTAAAAGAACTAACGTATATCGTAAAGTCATCCATGAAGACTTCGATGCCCTTCTCCACATAGTCAGAAAAAATGCTCAGCATAATCTCGGGAAAGTGACCGGTGCATTACAAAGGCCGAAAGGCATCCGTCGATATGCAAATGTACCGAACGGGCAAGTAAAAGTTGTTTTCTCTTGGTCTTCTGGCGCAACTGGAATTTGGAAAAAACCTGAAAAACCATCAAGGCAACAATAATGAGTTTTACCGGCTAATTTCTCAATCAGTTGATCTATAAAGGGAAGGGGAAATGATATTTTCTAGTGAGAGAGTTCAACTTCCTGTAGTCGATACAGACTCTCCATCCATTTTGTACACGCGTTGGGACTAACTCTCCTTTGAAATTTTGGACCACTATCACTCCGGTCTTTTTAGGTACCACATGAATTGGACTTACCCAGTCACTGTCGGAAATAGGATAGATTATATCTGCATCAAGGAGTTTCTGTATCTCCTTTTTTACTACCTCCATCATTGGTTGGTTTAAACGGCGTTGTCCCTGTCTAGAGGGTTTCGCTCATTCTTTCATTTTAATCTTATGCATACAAGTCGAGGGACTAAGTCCCTTAATATCGGCAATAGTCTATCTTATGGCTTCCTTGTACGTGTGCAATACCTTCACTGGTGCATTCTCTTCTTCTTCGGACAACTTGTTTGAGATTATCACCGGCAAGGTTTCATTTTCTCCCAAAAAGGCATATTTCAAGTGCTATGGCTACTGTTTTAATTCTATCTCTTGCGCCTGCAAAACAGAAGGTAACATTTTAGTTTTTGAGGGAGATAAAAATAAATCAGAATTGATAGATAAAATATGTTCAAACTCTTTTTCTTCCTCTCTGCGGCAAAGTTTAAAATCCCTATAAAAATTGTCGAAAAAAATAGTTTCAATAAATTCATCAACTAAAGGATCAATAATATCGACCGAATTAATTCTTTCTACTTGATCTGGGTATTTCATTGCTTTATAAACGTCAAGTTCTACAACCTCACCATCAAATTCCATTGTTAATATACTGCTTCTCACATCAATCTTTGTATGCACGGTGCTTAGGAAGGGTCGGCCTAAAAGTAACTCAGAGCAAGTGTTTGTCCTATCGTTTTCCATGTCGATGACATAGAAGTCAGCAGGAAAAATCAGAACATCGACTTTCACTAAGACATTTTCAAGTACTCTCTCCGGATAGATAATAGAATGATCAGCCAACTGGATGGTCGTTGCGCGTAATAAGTGTTACGCAATTGTGCAAGTATACACGTCCCAAGTTATAGTATAAAAGATATCGTCTCCACAGGGATTTGTGCCACTTCAAGAATCTAGTCACTTGCACTGTAAAAAGTAAAAACACAAATAGAAGATTATAGGAGTTTAACTAATAACTAAACTAGAAGGCAATAAAGTAAAAGAATAAATGAGATCAAATGAGAAAGATAGGCCAAGTTATCGTGAGTTGAGGTGTGATAGCCGATTGGATCGTCTTGGTAAAAGAGTGCACGGGCAACTCAGTTACCGTGGCAACTTGCACAAAGGGGTTACCTTGGCAACTAATCGATGGTTGTCTGGGCGACTAGTTGGGCAACTACTTGGGCGTCTGAGCAGCAACCTTCAAGGTTTGGCAGAGCGTTCTTCAATGGTTTCTTCTTATCCCTAAGTCGAAACTCTAGCTACTTGTGCATGCCTTGATAATACATCCCTGCGTGAATCAAGGGTGAACAACAACCAATCTTGCGCTCCTCTTAGCCGTTGAAATCCTTGACTTATTCCTAAGCCGAATTAATCTTCACCATCAATAGATTGAATAAAGATCATATTCATTCGTTTCTTGAATTTAACTCTCCCAATATTAGATAAATAGATGAAGTTACGATATCCTCTCCCAATTCACTCGCAAACAAGAATAAAAACCAAGAATGAATAAACCTTGAATAGAAAAGTGCAAACTCTTATTACCTAAACAAAATCCAATAGTTTCTCACAACCACAAAACACAATAACCATAGCCAAATAGATTTAGTTCATGGCTAGGTTCCAAAGAAACACAAGATAAATAATCCCTAGCATGAACCTAATTGAACAAGAAAGAAAAAGATGAAGAATGAAGCTGGTCGAAATCTTCTTGCCCTACATGCTTGTCGAAAATTCTCTCCTCTTGCTCTCCCCTTGGAGTTGACGGCATGGCCTCTAATTTATAGGGCTAGGTCAAACTCATTCTTTGAGGAGGAAGTTAAGTTGGAATTAAATTGTCTTTAAAGAATATAATTCTTTATTATAATTATATTCCTTTTAGAACTTCTCCTATCTTCTTGGAATTTAATTCTTCTTTAATCTCTTCATGGAAATCAAATTCCTTTGGGATTTAGCTTTGCTCCACGTCATCTTGGGCTTGTCTAGTCATCAATTTCGACTACCATATCACCTTATTCTTTGTCGACAATTGCCCAGGCAACTGGCTCGGCGTCTCCTTCATGCATTGCCCTGGCAACTAGCTCGGCATCTCCTTCATGCATTGCCCTGGCAACTAGTTCTAGCCTTGCTTTGGCAAGTGATCCTGCACATACACACAAAACACACCAAAGCAACATCTTTTCCCACAAAAACTACCAAATTATGTAATCAAGCTCAACGATGGAAGGAAACATGGATTAATGCATGAATGGCTAATTATGCAACTAATATGAACCTAAGTCTAACAATAATATGAGTAAAAAGGGTAAGAAAAATAGTACTTTTGAACACTTATCACACCCCCAAACTCGAACTATTGCTTGTCCTCAAGCAATGCAAACTAATAATTACCTGTCAAGACTTCAATTTTCACAAACTTAGCTTTGAACTTGATTTCAATTCTCAGAACCGGGGCACAAAGTATGATTGGCTTTTCATTTTTCAAAAAACTTAGGAGTTACTCGGAATCAAACTATATTGCTTGTGAGTGTGTGCGGAGTTGTGTGCAAGTTGATTTTTCGGATTCTATGCAAACAAGAGGTTTTCAAATTACTTCATTGGTTCATTTTTAACATGTTTTAACTAGAGCAAGTTTTGGGCACCTCTAGTGTTTTGTTTTTAGTTTTCTTAAGTTAATTTATTCGAATAGAGCCGGTTTCGGGCACCTCTAGCGATCATTTTTTAGCACATACTAGAGCCAGTTTCGGGCACCTCTAGCGATCAATTTTTTAGCACATGCTAGAGCCAATTTCGGGCACCTCAAGCATTCACATTTTAGCATATGCTAGAGCCAATTTCGGTAGCATTCATCCAATTTTTATTCTAATCCCCCAATTTGTTTAATTATCAACCTAAGTTCACTAGAATTCCTTAAATCAATCAAACCACAACAGTGTTTCATCAAATTTAGCATCATAGTAAAATTCTAAGTTTTTTCATGGTTATCCTAGAATAAAAATTCTATCAATTAAGTGCATTGGCAAAGTCATCATCGGATATTCATCAAATCTAGGCAATTCTTGTTCCAACTAAAGGCATGGCAAGCAATTTATGTATCCTAAATGTAATACTTAAGATGAATGTAACTAAACATGGTAACTACTGATAAGTGTTCAAAAGTACTATTTTTCTTACCCTTTTTACTCATATTATTGTTAGACTTAGGCTCATATTAGTTGCATAATTAGCCATTCATGCATTAATCCATGTTTCCTTCCATCGTTAAGCTTGATTACATAACTTGGTAGTTTTTGTGGGAAAAGATGCTGCTTTGGTGTGTTTTGTGTGTATATGCAGGATCACTTGCCAAAGCAAGGCTAGAGCTAGTTGCCAGGGCAATACATGAAGGAGACGCCGAGCCAGTTGCCAGGGCAATTGTCGACAAGAGCAAAGGTGATATGGTAGTCGAAATTGATGACTAGACAAGCCCAAGATGACGTGGAGCAAAGCCCAAACCCAAAGGAATATGATGGGGATTTCGACAATCCATGAAGAGAAAAAAGAGAGGGAAATTTCGACAAGTCCAAGGAGGGCAAGAGGAGAGAATTTTCAACAAGCATCTAGGGCAAGGAGGATTTCGACAAGCCTCATTCTTCATCCTTTTTCTTTCTTGTTCGATTGGGTTCATGCTAGGGATTATTTATCTTGTGTTTCTTTGGAACCTAGCCATGAACTAAATCTATTTGGCTATGGTTATTGTGTTTTGTGGTTGTGAGAAACTATTGGTTTTTGTTTAGGTAATAAGAGTTTGCACTTTTCTATTCAAGGTTTATTCATTCTTGGTTCTTATTCTTGTTTGCGAGTGAATTGGGAGAGGATCTCGTGATTTCATCTATTTATCTAATATCGGGAGAGTTAAATTCAAGAAACGAATGAATATGATCTTTATTCAATCTATTGATGGTGAAGATTAATCCGGCTTAGGAATAAGTTAAGGATTTCAACGGCTAAGAGGAGCGCAAGATTGGTTGTTGTTCACCCTTGATTCACGTAGAGATGTATTATCAAGGCATGCACAAGTAGCTAGAGTTTCGACTTAGGGATAAGAAGAAACCATTGAAGAACGCTCTGTCGAACCTTGAAGGTTGCTGCCCAGACGCCCAAGTAGTTGTCCAACTAGTTGCCCAGGCAACCATCGATTAGTTGCCAAGGCAACCCCGTTGTGCAAGTTACCACGGCAACTGAGTTGCCCGTGCACTCTTTTACCAAGACGATCCAATCGGCTATCACACCTCAACTCACGATAACATGGCCTATCTCTCTCTCACTTGATCTCATCTATTTTTTTACTTTATTGCTTTCTTAGTTATTAGTCAAAACTCCTATAATCCTTTATTTGTGTTTTTACTTTTTACAGTGCAAGAGACTAGATTCTTGAAGTGGCACCAATCCCTGTGGAGAAGATATCTTTTATACTATAACTTGCAACGTGTATACTTGCACAATTGCGTAGCACTTATTACGCGCAACAAGTTTTTGGCACTGTTGCCGGTGATTGGCAATAGCGACTTTGTTTTTATTTTCTTGCACTTTCTTTTTAGTTTTCTTGTTTAAGATTCAAAGGGCTAACAAACTTTGGTTTTGCATTGGTATATGACCAGGGCGAGGCCGACTACACCAGAATATCCCTTTGATCCAGAAATCGAACGAACCTTACAAAGACTTAGACGAAGGATAAGAGTAGCAATGGCTAATCAAGACGGCGATATGAATCAAGATGTTCGAGCAGGCGGAGGAGTGATTCTTGCACGAAACAGAACTATTCGAGACTATCTTGAAGAAGATCTTGATGGACTTAACCCAGGAGTTGTCGCACCTGAAATTGAAGCCTACCACTTTGAGTTGAAACCGGTAATGTTTAATATGATCAACACAATTGGTCAATTTGGCGGCTCAGCAACTGAAGATGCACGGCAACATCTGAAATCTTTCCTCGAGATTTGCAACTCGTTCAAAATACACGGAGTCACCCCTGATGTGTTACGATTAAGATTATTCCCCTATTCACTAAGGGATAGGGCGAAAGCATGGTTGAATAGCATTCATGCCGGATCAATAGCATCTTGGACCGATCTTTGTCGTGATTTTCTTGCTCGATTTAATCCTACAAATTTGACTGATAAGCTTCGTAACGACATTACTTCTTTTCGGCAGGCAGATGATGAATCCATGTACGAGGCTTGGGAGCGATATAGAGAACTTCTACAAAAATGCCCCCTACACGGATTCCCGGTGTGGACTCAAGTAATAATGTTTTACAACGCCGTAAATACTCCAACAAGGATGATACTAGATGCCTCGGCAAACGGCATACTCCTAGATAAGTCGCCGGAGGAAGTAATGCAAATTTTAAACAGGCTGGCCAAGAATGATTATCAATTCCCATCTACTAGAAGAGGAGGAGTTAGACGCCAAGCCACAATACATGAACTAGGATCATCAGATTCAATTTCGGCACAATTGGCCACTTTAACCAAGATGGTCCAGAACATGCAAAAACCAAACAACACACATGAAGTCAAGGTAATGGATTCTTTTTGTGAGTTATGTGGTGATAACCATAATTCTTCTTAATGTATGCAGAATCCGGAATCCAGCTTCTATGTGGGGAATTACAATCGGAACAACAATGTGATGTCCAATACATACAATCCAGCTTGGAAGAAGCACCCAAATTTTTTATGGAGTAATCCCAACAATGCTCTAAACCAGAACAATCAGAATGCACAAGCATCGGGATTCCAGCAGAATATGCCACGGCAACAGTTGCCACAGCAACAACCGACAACATCTAGTTCTTTGGAAAATTCTCTAAATGCTTTTATGATGAAAACTGAATCTTATATGGCTGAGAATAGTAACTTCATAAAAAGAACTGATGCTTGTATTAACATGACCGAGATGAGATTGCAAAACCAAGAGGCGGCAATCAAATCATTGGAAAATCAACTCTGACAGTTTGCTCAAAATCTAAATACTAGACCGCAAGGAGGTTTACCTAGCGATACTGAAGTCGCAAGAGGAACTGGCCATGAGCAATGTAAGGCGATCACCACTAGAAGTGGCCAACAACTTATAGAGGTTCAAACCCGCTCGTCAAACAAAACTCCACAAAATGATCAAGACGAACCTAGCGGCAAAGCTTCAGATGCTGAACCAGGAATTACGAAGGCAACCGGCAATAAGCATGCCTCGGCAACCGACGATAAAGATACCTCGGCAACTTGTGAAAAGCATGCCTCGGCAACTCCAGATGTCCCGGCAATGCCGTCAATCAGGTTTCAAACTAATGAAAGGATCGAAGATATCCGACTTCCACCACCATTCCAACAAAGGTCGAAGCAACAAAAGCAAGAATACCAATTCAAGAAGTTTCTTGATATCCTAAAGCAAGTCCACATCAACTTGCCATTGGTGGAAGCAATTGAACAAATGCCAAACTATGCCAAGTTTCTTAAAGACATTGTGTCCAAGAGAACAAGGCTGGGAGAGTTTGAAACAGTTGCCGCAATAGAGGGATGCATGGCAATGTTGTACAATCGTATGCCACCCAAGTTGAAGGATCCCGGAAGTTTCACAATAACTTGTTCCATTGGAAATCACTATGTTGGGAAAGCATTATGTGACCTTGGGGATAGCATAAACTTGATGCCTAAATCGGTTTTCCAGAAACTAGGAATCGGGAAGGCAAGACCTACAACATGATTATGCTACTGACTAGCCGGCCAGATCCTATGTGCATCTAGAGGGAAAAATTGAGGACATACTGGTAAAAGTTGATAAATTTATTTTTCCCGCTGACTTTATTATTTTGGATTGTGATGCAGATGAGCATGCACCCATCATTCTCGGGAGACCATTCCAAGCAACATGGAGAACCTTGATCGATGTTGAAAAGGGAGAACTCACAATGAGGGTGAATGACCAGCAAGTTAAACTAAATGTGTTCCAAACACTAAGGCATGCCGATAATCTAGAAGAATGCCAACTTCTTCATGCCACGACAGAGTTTAACTTCGATGAGGAATTTGGTTGCCTCGGTAACTACATTGCTGATCAAGAGGAACCTGAAGAGTATGAAGAACCGGTCGATAAGGAACAACAAGAAGAGGTAAATTGGCTAGTCAGTCGACCAGGTACATACTTTGAACCACTGGATTACTCAGGTAAGGAAGGTAAGCTCGAAAAACCCTCTATTGAACAACCACAGATTCTTGAGTTGAAACAATTGCCAGAGCAACTAAAATATGCATACTTAGGAACCGATAATACATTGCCTGTAATTATTTCTTCTAAGTTATAGCCTGAGCAGGAAAAGAAGCTGATCAAGATGTTGAAGCTACACAAAAAGGCAATAGGGTGGACAATTTTCGACTTGAAGGGAATTAGCCCGGCAGTGTGCATGCACAAGATTTTGTCGGAAGATGATCACAAACCTTCAATTGAGGCCCAAAGAAGACTGAATCATTCCATGAAAGGGGTTGTAATGAAAGAAATCATCAAGTGGCTTGACGCCGGCATTATATACCCTATCTCTGATAGTGCATGGGTAAGTCTGGTACAATGCGTACCGAAAAATAGAGGTATAACGGTGGTAAGTAATGAAAACAATGAACTCATTCCAACCAGGACTGTGACCGGTTGGAGGGTTTGCATGGATTATCGAAAGCTAAACAAAGCCACTAGGAAAGATCACTTCCCATTACCCTTTATTGATCAAATGCTTGACCGTCTTGCAGGTAAACCCTTTTATTGTTCTCTTTATGGTTATTCAGGTTATAATCAAATTGCCATAGCACCAGAAGATCAAGAAAAGACAACCTTCACATGCCCATACGGTACTTATGCCTTCCGAAGGATGCAGTTCAGATTGTGTAACGCCCCGGCAACCTTCCAAAGATGCATGATGGCACTCTTTTCAGACATGGTCGAAGACTTCCTTAAGATCTTCATGGATGATTTTTTTGTTTTTGGTAATGACTTCGACAGTTGTCTCGGAAATTTAGAGAATGTGTTGGCAAGATGTGAAGAAACTGATTTAGTCCTCAATTGGGAGAAATGCCATTTTATGGTAGATGAAGGAATAGTGCTCGGCCACAAGATTTCATCCAAGGGAATTGAAGTAGACAAAGCCAAGGTGGACGTGATCGAGAGATTACCCCCACCAAGTTCGGTTAAAGGAATTCGAAGCTTTCTTGGACATGCAGGTTTTTACAGGAGGTTCATTCATAATTTTTCTAAAATCACTAAACCCTTGTGCAATTTGCTTGAACAGGATAAAGTCTTCGATTTTGATGATTCTTGCACCCAAGCATTCAAAACCCTAAAGGAAAAGCTTGCCTCGACACCTATTGTCGTTCCACCAAATTGGACGCTACCTTTTGAGCTCATGTGTGATGCAAGTGATTTCGCGGTAGGAGCAGTCCTAGGCCAACGCACAGGTAAGACCTTCCATGTGATATACTACACTAGTAAAACTCTTAATAGTGCTCAAGTGAATTACACAACAACGGAGAAAGAGTTACTAGCTGTAGTTTTCCCATTTGACAAGTTTCGATTCTATTTGATTGGTACAAAGGTAATTGTTCATACGGACCATTCGGCAATCAAATACCTATTTGCTAAAAAGGAGGCTAAACCTCGTTTGATTCGTTGGATATTACTTTTACAAGAATTTGATATTGAAATTAAGGACAGGAAAGGAACAAAAAATCAAGTGGCCGATCACTTATCACGTTTAGAACGCAACAGGGAGGAGGATGCAAATCTAGAGATATGCGATGCATTCTCGGATGAACAAATTTTAGTTGCCTCGGCAACCATGGACGCGCATGCCTCGGCAACCCTCGACGCCTCAGAAACCATGGACGCGCACGCCTCGGCAACCCTCGGCGCCGCAGCAGCCTTTGACGCGCGCGCCTCAGCAATTTTGGGAGCAGTCACCACGACAGCACATGCCTCGGCAATACCCTGGTACGCTGATTTAGTTAATTTCCTTGTTTGTGGTATTTTACCTTATGGCATTACTCACCAAGGGAAGAAGCGGTTCCGCCATGATGCTAAGCATTACTTTTGGGACGAGCCGCTTTTGTTTAAACAATGTGCAGATCAGGTTATACGCCGATGTGTCCCTGAAGAAGAGCAATAGAATGTACTCCGACAATGCCATTCTTCACCCTATGGAGGACATTTTGGAGGAACTCGTACCGCGGCCAAAGTTTTGCAATCCGGTTTGTATTGGCCAACATTGTACAAAGATGCCCAAGACTTTTACAAGCAATGTGATTGTTGCCAGAGGACGGGCAATATCTCTAGACGACATGAGATTCCGCTCCAGAACATCATCGAGGTGGAATTGTTTGATGTATGAGGGATCGATTTTATGGGACCTTTCCCATCTTCATTCGGCAACCTCTACATTCTACTTGCCGTCGACTACGTGTCTAAATGGGTTGAGGCAGCTGCAGTTCCCAACAACGATTCTAAGACCGTGCAATGATTCTTGCAGAAAAACATATTTACACGGTTTGGGATGTCGAGAGAAATTATCAGTGACGAAGGCAAGCATTTTGACAACAGACTAATTGCCAAGATGTTGCAACGCTTCGGCATATCACACAAGATCGCCACGGCATATCACCCACAAACCAACAGGCAAGCAGAAATTTCTAACCGAGAATTGAAGGGTATACTTGAGAAAGTTGTAAATCCCTCTAGGAAGGATTGGTCATTAAGACTAGATGATGCACTTTGGGCATATCGCACTGCATTCAAAACACCCTTAAGTATGTCCCCCTTCTGACTTGTCTATGGCAAGACATGCCATCTACCGGTGGAAATCGAACACAAGGCATACTGGGCAATCAAGACCGTGAATATGGATTGGGAAAGTGCCGGACAAAAGCGTTTAATGGATCTCAACGAGATAGAAGAATTCCGTGCACTCGCCTATAACAATGCACGAATCTACAAGGAGAAAACAAAGCGATGGCACGACAAGAAACTATTGCCGCGATAATTCACGTCAGGGCAACTAGTTCTCTTATTCAATTCTCGGCTAAAACTTTTCCCGGGAAAGCTGAAATCAAGATGGTCAGGACCATTCGAAGTCGTCAAACCATTCTCCCATGGTGCTGTGATAATCAAGTCCATCTCTGACAACCATGAATTCAAAGTTAATGGAAAAATATTGAAGCACTACAAATGGTGCTCATGTGGAACGTAACAAAGAAGTGGTCAACTTAGGAGATGCATGAGCATGCTCTCCTTTTGATATTTTATTTTATTTTTTTCAATTAATATTTTTTTTCAAACTTTTTTTTTATTTTATTATTTCCGATTATTATCATTCTTTAGGATAGATTTTTTATTTATTTATCTTTTTAAGTTTAAGAATCCCATTACACATCTTTATTTATTTTCTTTATTAGTTTATCTTTAATTTTAATCCTTATTTGATTTGTCTTTGAGTTGTAGGAAAAAAAAGTTCAAGATAAAGAGGAATTTTAATCCAAGAAGGAAAACAACTTCAACAAGGAAACTAATGGGCTGAATCTAAGACTTATATAA